>ML111142.1:46160-106442 GCA_003697995.1 Taxidea taxus jeffersonii | reverse complement strand
ACTAATGAGCAGGACTATATCGAAGGAAGAGCCATGAAGAAGTCTCCCCTTCGAAAGAGGACTCTGGCTTCATCCCTATCCCCATGTATTCTCTGCTAGACAAGCTATCTGACTCAGCAGACTTTTTTTTTTCTTTTTAAAGCAGTCAATTCCATTAGACACTAAGCTTTAAGAACTGTCTTGTTTACCTTTGTAATGCTAGCTTTTAGCGTAGTGCCCAGCACATAGTTACCAGTACATGTTTATGGAATGAACAGCAAATCTCACCACCTAAATGTCCCAATCCAACCCATCTCCAAAGTTCAGCTCAGACACCATCTCTAACCACCAGAATCCTGATGTATTTTTCTGTATTTCTCCTATGGTGTATCTCATTTTGTATACAGTTATAGATATCATATATATATATATATATGTGTATATATATATATATATATCCACTTTAGTTTCCCAGTAAAGTCAAACTCAGACAGAAGCTACCTTCTGCTCAACATGGAAATCTTACAATGCATAGTTCAGAGCAGGCACTCAATAAAGGTTTGTGGAAAAAGCCTATCATTTTTTTTAAAAAAGATTTTGTTTATTTGACAGAGAGAGATACAGTGAGAGGGAACATAAGCAGGGGGAGTAGGAGAGGGAGAAGCAGGCCTCCCACAGAGCAGGGAGCCCAATGTGGGGCTTGATCCCAGAACCCTGGGATCATGGACCCGAGACAAAGGCAGACGCCTAACGTCTGAGCCACCCAGGCGCCCCAAGCCTATCATTTTTATATATACACACACCAAAGCAAATAGCATACTTCTTTATATATATGAGACACTCTAAGTATTATTGAATTAAATGCTATTTCTGATCAAGTTGTGGTGAGGCTAGTCCTCTCAAATTACAAGTGTTTGTGAAGGACTCCAAACCATTTGGGAAGAAATATGGTAAACTAGATTAAAAGTCCTAAGAATGGTCATATCCCTGAATAATCCACTTCTGGGATTTTGTACTAAAGAAAGAGACAAAAAAAAAATACAAATTAGATGGAGTCAAAACAACAACAAAACTGGAGGATATTGGGACACACTGATATCATAATGCTGTTCTATTCTAAGAATAATTCTGAAGATTCTTGAAAGAGGTTTTTGACTAATGTTAAGTGAAACACAAAGTTTACATCCAGGATAGAAAAACAGGAATACTTGTGAGAAAAGCAAATATACAAGAGACCAAACAGTTATTTTGGGGTGGTGTTATGGATCATTTTTTTTCTTTCCAAACTTTCCTTTAAATGTACCATTTTTGTAATAAAAATTTGCTCTACCCAACATTCATCTTTCCTTCGTGTGGCTATATTTTCCATAAACAGTTATTTAGTGAGGACCAAAGCATAAAATTAAATTGTCTACTACACAGCTATTGCTTCAGGATTTAACTTTAGGATGCAAGCGTGGTCTCAAAAGGGCAGCTGTTCTAGGTCGCAAGGTACAAGGCGCAAGCCTGGTGCGCAGAGTGCAGAAACAGAGTCAGATTCGAAGCCAAGAGCCAGCCTCAGTCAAGGATGCCCAGGAACCACACCCCTGAGATTAGTCACCCAAGCAACTATCCACCGTCTCAGAAACCAGGATTAAGTAAGGAGGCTGCGACCTAGAAAGGATAGGGAGACAAAGGAGAGGATTTAAAGATGGCTGTCTTCTTGGTAAGGGGATAGGAAATGGTGGAGAACTGGCCTCCCAGCCAAATGTCACCTACTGCCCGTTTCTGTAAATAAAGCTTTCCTGGAACACAGCCAAGCCCATTCATTTATGTATTCTCTACGGTGACTGTCACACAGAGCGAGTTGAAGAGTCGTGACAGAGACTGTATGGCCCGCAAAGCAGAAAATATTCATGATGTGGCTCTTTACAGAAAAGGGAGCATTTGTCCTGTAGTCCTAGATCTAAGGAGGATTAGAAACACACACCCTATTTGGGTATTGGGCCACCTTTTTTGATTACTTTTTCTTTGAACAAACCAGCCTAGAAGGTAGGCAACCATAGAATTTATCGTCCAAATGGAGATATTTTTGAGGGGTACTAATGAGACTGTATTCCAAGACCATGGAAGTAGACCAGGACCATCCCAGACACATGAGCCCTCTACCAGAAGGGCTAGCGGCACAAGAGTAGGTTTCCAAGAGCACTCAAGGTCTGCTTCTAGGTGTATGAAGCAAGCTTAGGTGACTCTCTTTGGTGCTTTCTATTTTAACTTGCCCTTAGATTTCTTTCTGGATCCCTCTGTCCCAGCTCTGGTTTCTGAAAAGTCCAGTCAGGGTTCAGGATCTCCACTTTCATTAGAGCAAAAGGAGCGAAGTTTAGTCATCCCATTTAAATAAATTATTCCGAATCAATACAAGTAAGTATTTTATACCTGCAAGTTTCCCCTCCTTAAAAAGCTATTTTTTTTTAAATTTTAGCTTTCTCTTCTCAATTTAAAACTGACCATTAGTCATTGCATTTATCACCACAAGATCCCAAACCAAATATAGTATATTATCCATCAATTTGAGCTTTTAATACGGACACACTGAAGAATTATTTAAGAATGATGTTTCTAATTTTATTCCAGAATGAAAAACAAAAGAAAATACCCTAAATACTCCCTAATGAATATATATGTATATATATACATATATATATATATTTTTTTGTAAAAACATTTGATGTGGTGGGGAAAGTAGTAAAACTAGAGATGCTTAGAATACCGTTGGTGAAGTCTAGGACATCTTACACTGAGACTATTCTCTGAACAATAGTAGCTCTCAGCTTTGAAACCTCTGTGGATAGCTTTCCAAATATTGCCATCTGGTGGAATTTCAGTTAATTGTTCCTTTGTTCTAGGGAGCTACTGAAGGTGAATGAACCTTGAAGGCATTAGAGACAGAGAGAGACGCAGAATACCAGTGGGAAATAAGTGAAGGTCAAATGATTGTATCTCAAACACAAACCTCAAACCGGAAAAAGAAAAAAAAAAAGAAGGCTGAGTCTTTGTCTCCTTCCCAAATATGCTCCACCCCCTTTGTAAAGTCTGAGTAGTTGTCTTGATTTCTTTATTATAAATAAATGAAATTTAAAAATCGTTTGTTCACAAATACCATGAAATGTCCTGAGGTTACTTGGCTACATCTTAGTATGTTCTCCTACCACTTACCACTAATAATATCTCCAAAATTAAACTTTAATTGGCTCGACCATTTTTAGAGGAATTGCTGATAGCAGTTAATTAACCCTTCATACACATGGGAAATGGAATATAGTTTGAAAAATAACGTTTTAATGGAGCATGTTTACCAGAATTATAATACATTATAACTGTATAATGGAATTTTGAAAATCAATTGTTACAAAGGCACTAATACTTCAATTTAATCTGCAGACAAGGAATTCTATACCATTTTAGATTTAAACCTTACCTTGAGCATCCAGGCTCTCTCCCTGGCTGACGAGATGAACTGTACCGCTGAGGAGTGGGATACTGGGATAGCAGGGGAAAAAAAAGAAGAAAGAAAAAGAATACTTAATAGGATGAAAACATAGGAGCAAAGGATTTTAATGTAGTTCGTTAGGTGTGGTTAGCAATGCAAAGGGAAATCAAAGCACACACACAACATCAAAATTCAGTTGGTTTTACCATAGGAGAGAGATTAAGTTAGCCAAGCCATTTGGTTCTCAGAATATATATATATATATATTATGTAATATATATGATTTTATGTATATATATATAAAATCAACTTTGAGGTTGATTATAGCTTGTGAACAGTATCATGTCAGTTCTATGAAGATACTTTTTTCTTTTTACCTTCCTCCCTGATCGTCTGATGTGATGAGAATTCATGTATTAGCAAATAACCCCAGGAAGCAGGACCTTTAAGCGGGATAGCAAAGACCAACATTAGAGTATCAGCTTCCTTAACTTCAAGTTTATCTGGTACCAACCCAGGCTTACTCCAATCAGAAGATTTTTGAGACGACAGGCATTCTAAACAATGCCAGGATCAAACTTCAAACTATACACACCAAGAAGTGACAATTTCCCTTATGTGCTTTAGCTCTTGCTCTTCAAAACATGCCCTGGCTAAGTGAGAAGTAAACTAATGAAAGACAATTCTCGAGACTAAGAAATGTGTCTGAGCTCCAGGTGTTTACGGTCCAGTATGAGGGTGGGAAGTGGATGGTTCCTGGGGAGGCTGCTTATGGCTCATGCAGATGTTGCAAAAAAAAAAAAAAAAAAAAAAAAAAACCAAACCAAAACAAAAAAAATCAAAACGAACCAACCAAACAAACAAAAAACAACCAGACCCAAATGCATATGTGCACCGGCCTTAATGGTCTTCCCACCACCCCAAGAAACAAATTAGAAATGACTGCTGCCTTCTACTTAGGTGCTCACCCAGCCCATTACTCTTCTAAAATTGTCCTAGAACAGAAAACACAAATGCCTCTGGTGCCTATTTGTTGTTGTTGTTTTTTTTAAGTCAATTGCATAAAAATATTTGTGGCAGACCCAATGCAAGGTGATCTCCAGAACGGTGACTGGAGATGTTGCTGGGTGAATTTTTTTTAAGAAAGGAGGAAGGCCTTTTATACCTTTTCTATAAGGGAAAGAGGAGATGGTGGGGAAAAAATCGGAACAGGAAAATGTAGGTATGGAGAGAAAGTTAAGGTAGGAGCTGATTTTTCAGTGTTATGCTATTCAGTAAGAACTCAAACATCATTTGTAAGGTTAGCTTGTTTAAAAAAATGTCAGGTAATTTTAAATAGATGGTCTTAAGGACTGAACTCAGGTAAGCTAAGAATTTTTTCTTCTGATAGAATTTCTTCACATGGTTTAGAGAAGTCAATGTCCTAGCTGTTTTACATATTTTCATAATTGAATGATAGTTGATAAAGTCAAATAAAAAAATCCATCCCTACCCATATCATTTTCCTAAGTCCGTCAATCTTCCAGCAATGAACTGAATTACAACAGAATTTTCATTTGCCGTTGTTATTGAACTAGTACTCAGTAGCTATGTTATCAGGGAAAGTACTGGCCACCAAGCTAGGAAGAGTACAAGGTTCCTAGTTTACCTATCAACTAGATAATTCACCCTTAAAAAATTCAGGATTGGCTATATACAATCGGCCCTTTCTGTTGTCTGACAATGGCCCATTGCTCGTTTTTCAGCAGCTGCAATGGATCAGTTTGAAGAATGGCATCATTTATTGAAAAGCCTTTGCACAAGTCACTTCACATATTTTATCCAATTTAATCTCCAGAACCTTAATGCAAACAAAGGAGCTGAGACTCAGAGTAATGGAGCAAGGGGCCCATATTGTGCATTGAGAAAATGACAGCTTCTAGGAGTCAGAAGGATGTGAGTATCTACTCCATCCTTCATCTGTACCGCACCTTTGTAAAAGCCAGATCTTCGCTATAGATCTGAAACCCTCAGAGAGTCTTTGGTCTCTTCCTGGCATATGAGTGCTCAAGAAGGCACAGCCTGGCAAGGGCGGAAACACAAGCTCCCCCACCCCCGCCAGTGGGGGTGGCAGGTAAGGCACTTTTGTCTGTGATGTTTGACACTGGCAAGACAGTTCTCCATAAATCTCACACTTAATATAAAAATTAAAAATGGAGCATGGGGGATGCCTGGGTGGCACAGTTGGTTAAGTGGCCAACTCCTGGTTTCCACCCAGGTCATGATCCTCAGGGTGGTGAGATCAAGCCTACGTCTGGCTCCATGCTTGGCACAGAGTCTGCTTGAGATTCTCTCTCTCACCCCTTCCCCCTCTCACTCATGCTCTCTTTCATGCTCTCTCTCTAATGAATAAATCTTTAAATAAAAAAATGGAACATGGTACAAGTATAAAATATAAAGCTATGAAAAACACAGAAAATCTTTGAGACCTGGGGCCTCACAAAGAGTTCTTAGCCTTGACACCAAAAACACAATCCATAAAAAAGATAAATTAGACTTTCTCAAAATTAAGAACTTTTGTCACTGTGAAGTAGATGCAAATACGAGGGATAAATTTGGAGAAAATATTTGCAAACCACATATCTGACAGAGGACCAGTTTCTAGAATATATAAAGAACTCTGAAAACTCAACAGTAAAAAAAAAAAAAAAATTCCAATGGGAAGTGGGCAAAAGACATGAACAGACATTTAGCTGAAGAGGATACGTGAATAGTCAATAAGCACATGAAATTATATTTAACATCGTTACCCATTACGCAGGTGAAAATTAAAGATCATAATGAAATATCACTATACATTCAGCAGAATGGCTAAAATAGAGACAAGGTGAAACACGGCAAAGGACTTAGAGCACTCACGTTACTCATGAGGATGCAGGATGGTTCTGCTATTCTGGCAAACTTTTTTTTTTTTTTTGACATGCAACTACCATACAACCCACCAATTGTACATCTTGGCACTTTTCCAAATGAAAATTTATATTTATAGCAGGATGTGTGTGTGTGTGTGTGTTGTTGTTGTTTTTCTTAGCAGTAGCCAAAATCAGAGACAACCCAGATGTCCTTCAACAGGTTAATGGTTAAGCCAAATGTGGCATACCCTTTTACCACAGAATGCTCCTTGGCAATAAAAAACAGAACTACTGATACACACAACAGCCAGGATCAACCTCCAGAGAATTATCCTGAAGGGCAAAAGCCAGTCCCAAAAGGTCATATACCATATGATTACATTTATCTCACAGTCTTGAAATGAGAAAACTATAGAGATGGAGCACAGGTTAATGGTTGTAGGAGTAGGGGGGAGCAGCGGAGGAGTGGGGGGAGGAGGGGGTGACCATCAAAGGGCAACACTAAGCTTGAATGTGTATCCTTGTCAATATCCTGGTTGTGACCAATTCATGAGATGTTATCACGGAGGGGGAAGAAGTGACTCAAGGACACACGAGAAAGCTCCATATGGTTTCTTACAACTACATATTCACGTACAGTGATCTAAAAACCAAGTTTAATTTAAAAAAAGATTGAACAACAATGACAGTGGAGCAAGAATCTCTTATTTTCCTACTTTTCCAGAGATGAACAAAAAACTCTGAGACGGTGGGCAAGATGGGGTTGGGACTTCACCCCACTTTGTACAGATCCAAGAAAAAATATTTCTAGCATCCAGGATTCTAGCATTTGGAACTCTCTATTGATAGTCTTCTGTCCAGTCTTGCCTATCTGAGAATTCTCTGTAGCTATCCCCTCTTTCCTCCATGTCAAACTTTCTAAATTTTCATTGAAAGTCAAAATAGAGGGCCCTTGGGTGGCTCAGTTGGTTAAGTGACTGCCTTCAGCTTGGGTCATGATCCTGGAATCTTGGGATCGAGTCCCAGATGGGGCTCCCTGCTCAGCAGGGGGTCTGCTTCTCCCTCTGACCTTCCTCCTCCCATGCTCTCTCGCTCTCATTCTGTCTCAAATAAATAAACAAATAAGTAAATAAATAAAATCTTTTTAAAAAAGTCAAAATAGATACAAATACACTGAAGACCAGAAGGAACTTCAAAGTAGCAGTTTGATACTTTTGCATATTTAAAAGGATCTCTGATTAGCTTTGAGTTGATGCTATGCAAGAATTTCCCCCAATTCTCACCCTTAATGGTCCAGGTCTAGCATTTCGTCCCGCGTGGCTCTTATGGGTGACAAGGCAGGTAGGTATGCTCTATTTTGAACTGGGCCACACTAAAGAAAACAGAACTGTCCTTACCCGCACACAGAGAGGAGCATGCAGAGTCTTCCTTCATGTTAGGAAAGACCCTGTTGACTTTTACTCTTCCTATTTTGAGCACTACGCAGCTCCTCATAAAGCCAGCCCCTTTCTCTGGTTTGCTGGCTTTAACTGAAAAGACCAAGTTTCTTTGTTAGAAACAGAGTCACGACACGGCCACCCTCTTTAACAAAGCACATTCTCTGTTGCTACAAAAGTCCATTCTCTCTCATCCTCTAGACATTTCAAATGCTCTTTCTTTGAACAAACTCAGAATTCTGACATCCCATGTGTAGAGCCCAGAACATCTGTCCTAGCTTGAGGGTCCCCCCACCAAAGAGTGCTTCCACGTCCGGCAGTAAAGCCCTAGGCTCATAGGAGACAGCAGAATGAAGAAAGGGTTGTAGAGATTTTCCAGTCATGCCCACCATGAAGATCTGGTTTTTCCTTCAGTGCTATGTATTTAGCCAGTGAGGTTTCTGACCATGCAAGGTGAAAGCCTTGTCCTCACAAAGAGACCCGAATCCCTGCCTCTCTAGTTGCTCCCGGCTTTTCGAAGAAGGGAACCCCACTGGGATGTGAACCAAGGTTTTCTCCCCTCAGGAGCTGACTAAATTCTCTTTGGACCTTCAAAATGAGCTGTATCCTGAATTCCAAACTCCCTGCAGATGCTTGCAAATACTGGGTCCCTCCAGTTGTAGATCACATTCTTTAGGATGGGAGGGCCATAGCTTTCTAGGAAGAATGCCGCTCATAAGCGTTAACAGAAGGTCACAGGCTATTAATCCTTCGGCTGATCCTACTCCATATTAGTCGTCTGGAGAGCTCTTCCTCGGCCAAGCACCAGCTCAGTTAGTGGCCTGGGTTGGGTGGGCTGGGCTCAGAGCCATCACCAGGGCTGCAGAGGGAGGCTGAGAGCCTGCCCCGTTTAACTTCCCCTGGGAACTAGCGGCAGGATTGCCGGGAAGCACAGAGCGGAGCTCGCACCAGGAAACCAAAACCAAATGAGATTATCCATTGAGTAAGGGAGGTCAAATTACACTGAATCTTGGGCACTGAGTGTGGTACAACGCATTCCTCTCCTTAAGCAAGCCAGACTACAAAATGACCCATATTGTATATTTAAGGGCTTTGAAAAATTATAGCCGGCTGATAAGGGGATTTTGATGGTATACATTAAGAATGGTAATGATGTTATAAACTTCTTTTGGTCGTGTGATTTAGGCTTCTATAAAAATAAAGTATAATCCCCCCAAACTGTCCAAAGTCATAGCTATAATAAAACAGAAATTCAGTTATTTTCATACAAACTGAGCCTCATCCCCCTCTTAGAATCCTCCTTTTTCCATCTGTTACTTCCCATGCGAACCAGGATTAAAATAATTTGAGATTGCCCTTTCTATTCTAGAATAGAATATCCACCATGCCAAAGGCAGAAAAGTAAAATTAAAAAGGCAGACGTGAGACAAACTACACAAGAAATAACCTGTGCATTAATTCTGTGAATATTTTTAATAACTACTTATCCTTTTATTGGTTTTTAATCAGAGATCCCAGAAAATAGTTGGACTAGAAGAATGGCTCCTTTCCTCACAAGTATGACCGATAATGAAATGTAGCAGAATGTTCGTGAAGCAGGCAAGTAGCGCAGTGACTGGGATCAGATTCACTTTGAGCCCAGTGTCCAAATTAAGCATTCAGGTTATCGTGGAAACGAAATTCTTGCTTTACACGTGTCCTATCTTTATCATCTTATTCCTTTGTCCAAAGAAGAAGCACAGGAATAGAGGACAAGTGTTGAAAGGGTATTAAGAGATTTGAACAAGACTTTGGCTGTGGCAGGAGGGTTGTTAGGACACTGGGTATCCAGGGTTGCTAAGACCTCCCTCAAAAGATGGATAAGTGTGTCCAACTGTAGTGTCATGTGGGAAGGCTTTCACACTAACATTTTCAGTAGCCTGTTAAAAGTATGAAGTGGATGAAATTTATTGAAATATTCAGGATTATTCACATAGCTTCTACCCCTAAGTTTTCTGTTGGGACTAGTGTGCACCCTGTGATAACCACCAACACTATTTTGCGGGGTGCTCCTGTAGGGGTCAAGAAGAGTACCACTTACAAAATGTTTGGGGGCTGGATCAGCAACTATTCAATGGGAAAATTTATGCTGAATTCTAGTCACCTGGGAAATAGTGCTGCCCCAGAGCAGAAGCACCAGTTATGTTGTTGTGGATAAAACTTGGGTGCAGGGTGGGAACAAAACCCCAATCTATTATGGGAAATATACCCAGGCAAAATAGCCAACTTGACATTTTTTTAAAGATTTATTTGACACAGTGAGAGAGCACAAGCATGAGGAGAGGCAGGCAGAGGGAGAAGCAGGCTCCCCATTGAACAGGGAGCCTGATGTGGGGGCTCAATCCCAGGACCAGAGATCATGACCGGAGCTGAAGGCAGCTGCTTAACTGACCGAGCCACCCAGGTGCCCCTCCAACTTGAAAGGTTTCTTAAAACCTTCTTAAAACCTTTTAGGGGTGTCTGTGTGGCTTGGTCATTAAGCGTCTTCATTTGGCTCAGGTCTAGAGCCCCACATTGGGCTCCCTGCTCAGCAGGAAGCCTGCTTCTCCCTCTGCCTCTCCCCCCACTGGTACATGCTTGCATGAGCACTCTCTCTCAAATGAATAAAATCTTTAAAAAATTTAAATACTAAGGGATAAGATTTTGTCTGTTAGGGTTGAGATTTAGAGGGTAACAAACCAATGCAATTTTTAGGTTTTGTTCCCATTGAGAATGCATGCTCCAATCCAACTGAACAAACACATCACAGAGAGGCACCTGGGTGGCTCAGTTATTAAGCGTCTGCCTTCAGCTCAGGTCATGATCCCAGGGTCCTGGAATCGAGCACCGCATCGGGCTCCCTGTTCAGTGGGAATCCTGCTTCTCCCTCTCCCACTCCTCCTGCTTGTATTCCCCTCTCTTGCTCTCTCTCTCTCTGTCAAATAAATAAAATCTTTGGGGGTAAAAAAAACACATCACAGGGCATCCATGGGCTGAGATGTAGGATACAATAATGAGCAAGGTGGGCCTTGCCCTCCTAACTGGTCAGTTATAACCCCCCCCTTTTTTGCATAACCCCAGAAAATAAAGAGTAATTGTGGAAGCTTGTTTATTGTAGGAGATCCCATAGCTCATAAAGGCCAGAGCTGGGACACAAACTCTGGTCTTCTGAGTCCAAATCACATGCTTTCTCTATGGATTCATTTTGACCCATTTTCCCTTTCTCTTGCCTTATATCAGGCTTTCTTTGCATGTTAAAATTGCCTATTTTTGAAGCAACAAAACACCAGATTTTGATCTTCATAAAGTGTTTTTTATACGATGTTCCTATCCATTCATTCGTTCAACACTGAGCACCTAAACACTAATTACCACTTATCTGCAGCTAGTGTGTGTGAGGCGTGGGTTGAAGTAGGTTGCCTGGGTCAGCTCACTGACTTCCCACAGTTAATCGGCTGAGGGAGGTGATTTCTTATTCTCATCTTACAGATCTGTGAACAGAGGCTTGTGGCAGGGCTGAGATTTCGGCCTTCAGAGCAGGAGTTCATGAACACCCTGTTACGAATTTGGTATATCCGAGAGGCCCTGCTGAGGGCTGGGTGTCTAAAGGGTGAGCAGTACATGCTGTAGTCAGCACAGAGCTCACAGACACACTAATAACTACACCATGAGGGCAAACATGTATCAACAGGGAAGCGAAGAACAACAGGGAAAGACTTAGGACTGCTGTCCCTTTGGAGGAGATGTAGGATCTGAAAGCCATTTCTGTTTTCCTCCTTCAGAAAATTAGAGGAAAATAAGTATTTTATCACTCTGTTTCCTTTGTGGCAGTGCTTTTCAGATTTTGCATCTGCAGAAAATCTTAAAATTCAGGTAATGATTCAATAGGCCTAGGGAGGGGTCTAACAGTCTGCCTTTCGAGAAACTTCTAGATGCTGCTGGTCTGGGAACCACACTGGAGGGCAAGGCACATGATCTGTTTTCAGAGCTCTTCCCACAATCTGCTATGTGGTAATCGGGCCTGAACTTAATGAGATGGGCCATTTACTCAGATGATCCCAAATGAAGTGAACTCATTTATAGCTCAGATCTTGCTACCAAGGATGGACCAAAGCAAAATTAAGGAGCTAAAGTCTATTCTTGGAGCACATTTTCCCCTGCTTCTCCTCTCTCCCCTACATCCCTAATCCCCCAGTGGTCAAGTATTCATCCAGAGTCTCAGGTCCTTAGGGAAAGTTCCCTGCTTTCTAAGATGTTATGTACTTAATTAACTCATCTGTGCAAATGTGTTGGTGAGTGCTAATCACATGTTATTTCTTCTCTGCTGATCTAAATGGCTGGCTCTAGATCTTGCTACACTGGCCCCCTCAATGAAGCCACTTATTTTCCCTTGCATAGGAAACAGATTCATTTGAGTTTACAACACAGACATCCAGTGTGTTTGAGAGATAGGAGAATGCTCAGATGAAATACCAAGTAGTTTCTCTAAAGCAAAAAAGGAGCAAAAACTTAAGAAATTTGCAAAAGCAGGACGGCTGGGTGTCTCAATCAGTTAAGTGTCTGCCTACAGCTCAGATCACGATCCTAGGGTCCTGGAATCGAGTCCTGCATCTGGCTCCTTGCTCAGAGGGGTGCCTGCTTCTCCCTCTGCCTGCAGCTTCCCCTGCTTGTGCTGACAAAATCTAAAAAAAAAAAAAAAAGTTTGTAAAAGCTAAATATTTCGGTAAACTCTAGTATACCTGAATTATCATTCTGCTTCAAAGCAGCAGGTTAGGCTTTTGAGATCGCTGTTGCTTTCTAACAACACTTCCAGACAAGTCCTGAGGACTTCTCTAGGTGCACTTGCATTTTCAAACTGAGGGAAAAGAAGGGACCATCGATGCCAGAACTTGGAGTCCTCGTCTGTACTGGGCTATGTATCCAAAGTGGATTTATCAACCTTTCTTTTTTTTTTTTCTTTTTGAGACCCCATGCATCTTCCCATGGGAAATAGGAGATTGTTACAATTCAATGGATTTAGGAGTTAAATGGGCCTTTAAGAGCTACTTGGGGAATCCAACTATCCTTTGTAAACCTGCCTGCTGCACAGAGCATGGCACCTGGCGTGAACTTCCCTGGGGCTGAGGTTTTCTCCCTTATGTGACTGTGTAGATATACCATCTAAACTTGGGCCTCCAGCTCTGAGTATTCTGTCAAGTGCAGTTAGAATGCTGCTGCTCTGTATAAGAATTCTTCAGCTATTGCAGATTTCTGCGTAAAGGGAAAACTCTCATGTCTGTCATCACGATTTGAACACATCTCCCTTTCAAGTGAATCTGAGTATTAGTTATAGGATGAGGAAATGTCAACGTAGAATCAACCCTGGGGAAAACCAATGGCTTAGAATGGGAGAGAATGCGCATCTGAAGGGCTCTTGTGGATGTGGCCTCGAGCATGACCCTCATATGGCCCCTATGAAGCCTATCTGTTGCCTCTTCTATAGTCTGTGACCTCAGCAAACTCCGTGGTTTGATCACCATCTCTAAAGGAGGCAGTGGAGGGGGGGTTGCAGAAAAGAACAAAACCATCTTTTGACAACAAGCAGAATCTTTCCTGTTCGCTTTAAGGTTGAACGCTAGCTAGCTCAAGTTGTTGTGGAAATTTTCATGCTTTATAGACATTGCACTTAGAGTAGGGCTTTAAGATTCTTACTTCTTTCCAATCTTTTGGGTCCTCCCTAGAGAAACAAGCTCTTGTGCCTTCTTGTTCCTCCCTATCCCACAAAGTACTTCCTTTTTGCTCCCCATGGGGAGAGCTCATGCTTCCCCTAGTCTCCCTAGAAGCACCAAGTGCTTGAACACCAGGAAGATTCAGGGCTCTTGTTTCTGCCTGTATTTGGGGGCAGCTCAGTACAACCCCTGCTGGACTGGGTCAGTCATCCTGCCTTTCCACATCTTCTTCCCTGCTCTCTAACAGGGGAAGATATAGAAGCTCTCCAGCCTAGGCCGGTGGATGGAGAGAAGACAGGATGCTAACAACTATATGCATGGGGAAAAGTGAGCTCAGCAGGGTATCTGAGTGGATGCTCTTTAAAACATGCCTGCTCTTCCAAATATCACAGCACTTCCCTATTTTGAGCTACAATGGCATTCTTCATATGCTAAGTGGAAGTCTGAATCTTACCACTACCACACTCAGTGATTCAAAGCATTCAGTGTGCTGTTGTACTATCAAAATGATGTATTTTCCTCATGTGTTGAAAACCTTATGGAGGCTTTGAGAGGAAAAGGACCAGTTCCCATTACATTTTCTATTCTATTTTATTCTAAGGAAGATGGATTGACAGCCGGCTCCTGGAGTGCTGAGATTTCTCGAGAGGAAAGCTGAGGAAAAAGCTAAGACACCCTCCGGCTGAGGTGGCTAGAGGTCACACATGGATTGAAGTGCTTTGGGACTGCACTTTAAGCAGAGCTGGGATAAGGCTCAGGCCCTCCTACAATCAATTTAAGTTGACTGGTTCATAAGAAGAGCAGGAATGGTGGGGCGCCTGGGTGGCTCAGTGGGTTAAAGCCTCTGCCTTCGGCTCAGGTCATGATCCCAGGGTCCTGGGATGGAGCCCCTGGTTGGGCTCTCTGCTCAGCGGGGAGCCTGCTTCCTCCTCTCTCTGCCTGCCTCTCTGCTACTTGTCATCTCTGTCTATCAAATAAATCT
Source organism: Taxidea taxus jeffersonii (assembly GCA_003697995.1). Lineage (NCBI taxonomy): Eukaryota > Metazoa > Chordata > Mammalia > Carnivora > Mustelidae > Taxidea > Taxidea taxus. The sequence continues at coordinate 91,959 of ML111142.1, read as the reverse complement.
TAAAAAAAAAAAAAAAAAGCAGGAATGGTGTTTGCTTAACTTGCAAAGATTTTAAAAGAAGATCATTGTTTAAGGGGGTAGAAACAAGCATTCTTTGTCTTGACTCCTAAATCATGCTTATTTTTCTTTTGAATGTTTTGGTAGATGTTGCTGCTTCCTCTTGGTTGGACTGTCAGTGCCCTAATATGTTAAATCTTTGAAATGGAATTTTAACTTCCTCTTCATTTTTTAATCTCTAGAGTCTCTATTCCTGATCATTATTAGACAGTTTGGTTACTTTTTTTTCAGATAGGGGAATCAAAATATAAAAGTCCCCCAATGGCACACAGAATTAACAAATAACAAAGTTATTATTTTTTACAAATAACAAAGTTATTAGCTACTTAATATTTACAAACAAACTCCCCCAAATGCAAAAAAATCAAAAAAATGTACATGGCTTTTTGATTCCAAGAGCAAGGCGGACCACTAAGCTTCTCAAGAATAGGGTGTTCAGGGGCACCTGGGTGGCTCAGTGGGTTAAAGCCTCTGCCTTCAGCTCAGGTCATGATCCCAGGATCCTGGGATCGAGTCCCGCATCGGGCTCTCTGCTTCGGCAGGGAGCCTGCTTCCTCCTCTCTCTCTCTGCCTGCCTCTCTGCCTACTTGTGCTCTCTGTCAAATGAATAAATAAAATCTTAAAAAAAAATAGGGTGTTTAAAATCTTATTCCTTTGGGATGGGCCACAAACCCCATGGGAAAATATGACTCAAATGGACTTCAGCTTGAGATCACAGCAAATGAACACAGTTGTTCTTCCCGTCCTGCATGGCTCACCTGCGTTAGATTGCGCAACAAGGTACACTCTGGAGGTGTCAGAGGGCTCCTTAAAACCCCACCCAAGCTCCCTGTCTGGGCAAATTACTCTGAACAGCATCACCACAGACACTCACATAGGCAGCTTAGGACAGAAAACCAACTTAATACAGCCTTCTGCAAGAGAAACCAGACTCAGATTCATGGCTCAACTTAAGCTGGTGTCCATGGTGATGGGTGGGCACAGCGACAGGCTCCCGAAGGGGAAGAGAAGCCACACATTCTTGAATATAGTTATACTCCTTGTGCTCCATGAGGCTAATTGTGAGAGCCATTGGTAAGCAGTACCAGGAGCCTCTTGTTCCTTTCAAATAAGACAGACAATAGCCCCGCAGGACAGACATTTCTTGTTTCTGGGTACAACTTGATTCCAAAGCCCTAGTCAGTCTTCTGCTAATTCAAAACAGCAGGCTTCTGGGCTCAGCCTCCCTCTATCAGATTGTCTACTCTCGAGTTCACCAAACGTTCCTTCCACAATGAAAGGACCAACTGGTTCCTGAACACAGAGGAGGCTCCCTCCAGATCTGCTGTTTAATTTTAGTAGGAGTTCAAAAACCTCGATGTAGAAGGACCTGCACTTTGTCTACAGTTAAAACCAATATCTGGGAGAAACAAACAAAACAACCAAAAAACCCCTGCCTGTCAGTGGTTCACTTTGAAAGGAGGACTGATGAAAGGCAGGATGGGGGTGGTGGGGTAGGGGGGTGAGGTCCTATCTGCAGATTTTTATAAACATTTTTAAAATTTTTTAAATTTTTAGAAAGATTTTTATTTATTTATTAGAGAGAGAGAGAGAGAGAGCGAGCTCAGGCAGACAGAATGGCAGGCAGAGGCAGAGGGAGAAGCAGGCTCCCTGCTGAGCAAGGAGCCCGATGTGAGACTCCATCCCAGGACGCTGGGATCATGACCTGAGCCGAAGGCAGCCGCTTAACCAACTGAGCCACCCAGGCGTCCCTAGACATTTTTTTTTTTTTTTAATGGAAAAGCAACCTATGGTAGGATTCAGGACAAAACCTACTGTAACATCTGCCAGGATTAGAAGCTGTTTTGTAGCATTCCACCATTTAACTTCCCATCACCTACTAGAGCACCCTATCTTATCTGTCAGAGAACCCTTATGTCTAGATCTTATCAAATGCTTACCGAAATCTGCCAGCTGCTCAACCTCTATGTCAAGTATGAAGTGTAGGTTCTCCCAGAGATATTGGTAACAGATATTCAATACTTTAACCCAAAAGGATCAAGTTCCAACAGCGGACTTCCAGAAATTCGCAGAGAAACATTTATTTCCCCCCAACCCCCAGTGCGTTTTCCACACTAAAGACTACAATTATAGGGCTCTCTCAAACTGTGGACCAGTGGCGCAGACAGTCCTACCTGCCTACACACTTTCTCAGCACGGAAGAAAATTTTCACCCGTATTTTTTTTTTTTTTTCACCTACAGAGCCGCGGTGTCAGAAAAAGGATAAAACAACTCTAAAAATTGAAGCTTACGTGCCAAGCGCCGCGCTCGAACCCGGGGACGTGAAGAGCAACAGAAGTCTATCCCCATCTGCAACCAATTTATGAACTGGGGAGGCCCACGTGTGGGGAATTAAAGGCAAATCGCAGTGAGTCACCTGACCTATCCTGGACGGGTGGGCGGGACTGTGGGAGGTGGGGGAGGTCTCGGTTAAGAGGTTTGGAGAGGTTTTCCAGAATAATCCTTCTCAAATGTTAATCCATGACACCTGAGAATCTTGCTGCAGGACGGATTCTGATTGAGAACGTCTGGGACGGAGACAGTAGCTTCAGCATTTATACGAAGCTCCCAGGTGATGCAGAAGCCACTGGTCTGCGCTCCCAGTGGCAAGGACCTGGAGGAAGTCCCACCTGAGCTAAGACAAAGGCTGAGCCTCACTTCACTATGGAAGGAAAGACAGAAAAACGTGCAGAGACACTGAACCTAGAAACATTAGGCTAGCTGTGGGAAATAAAATCCAACATGCTAAGGAAAATGTTTATGTGAAATATTGTTGAGTGTGAATACAGACAATAAGAGCTTTACACAAAAAGGGAAATTCTTTTTTTTTTCCTTTTGTAATAGTTGCACGGAGGTGGAAAGATTAGAAGTGGCTCCCCTCTTTCGTCCCTCTCATCTTTTTCAAACTCTCACTAATGTGTCTTATGTTGTATTTATTTATTAAATTTAGCTTTATTAAGATATAACTTATTTATTTATTTATTTATTTTTAGAGAGAGAGTGTGTACCCATGCAGGGTAAGGCATAAAGGATAAATCAGTTTCTCCTCCAAGTGCTCATGGGCGGAATTGTGTCCTGGGGGTCTTTTGATAAAATGACCAGGTGGCTTCCTCCAGTTTGGGATTATGTGGTTGGATAGGGATACACTACTTGGTAAGTGACTACAACAATGACATAGTGACTCGATTATGATCACCACCTAAAGATGTGTGTTTTTGAAGGAATAATGTTTTAGAAGAAGAGGTGAGGCATTACAAATATCGAAGCACGTTTTTATAATCTATTAGTAAATTTTGCCTGGGGAAAAAAATGCAGGAGGAATCATAGAATTCTGGCAGAAGAAAAAAACACCAACATTGTGTCTTTCAACTTTGCAGAGTGCAATGAGGGATTCATTGCTGGGTGTCCCAGAGCACATCACTGTCCCAGGCAAGGGGGAGAGCTTTGTGTTTCTGAGGAGCAGAAGGAAGATTGTGGTTGCTGAGGGCATACAGCCGTAAGCTCTAAGTCTGTAAGATATATGCTCTGTGGTTCCATTCCTGATACATAAATGGAACTCTTAAAATTAAGATCACCTTTCTTCCAAATTAGATGTGTTGCAGGAAAATACCTAGATCATATTTGTTCTATTGTCAGCCCTATGTGAAAACCATTAAACAAATCTTATGACTGTGTCACTATACGTAATACCATTCTCATAAAGACTCACACGTTATCTGAGTCTTACAAGAATTCTGTGAGACAATGCCAGACTCCACCGTCTCTATTCGGCAGAGGAGAAAACTTAATCTGAGGGATGTTGATTAAGGATGTCAAGTAACATCTCCAAAGTCACCCTGTCAGCAGCAGAACTAGTTTTAAGCATCAGGCTTTTCTGAGGTTTTTGTGCCAGTTCCAGAATTTTTTCTACGATACAATACTGTAACTTTTTTTTTTTTTTAAGATGTATGTATTTAGGGATGCCTGGGTGGCTCAGTCAGTTAGGTGTCTGCCTTTGGCTCAGGTCATGATCCCAGGGTCTTGGGATCAAGTCCCATGTTGGGCTCCCTGCTCAGTGGGGGGTCTGCTTCTCTCTCTCCCTCTGCCGCTCCCCCTGCTCATGCATGCGCTCTCTCTGACAAATAAATAAAATCTTAAAAAAAAAAAAAAAGATTTATGTATTTATCTTGGGGGAGAGAGACTCTTAAGCAGACACTGTGCTGAGTGAGGAGCCTGACTCGGGGCTCCGTCTTACAACTCTGAGTGGGCTTAGACCCCAGATCATGACCTGAGCTGAAACCAAGAGTCAATGTGCTTAACCGAGTGTCACCCAGGTGCCCCACAACACTGTAACTTCTAAAAAAACCAGGTGGGCAGGGATAAGGAAGTGAGGTTTTCAAACTCAAAAAGGAATTAAAATCTATGGAAACTTTTCTATGACTTTTTAAAGCTCAGAATTTCATAAGAGCAGTTAAGAATCTGCCATAGGCTCAAACTACATGCCCTCTGTTCTGTTTTAAAGGAACCTGGATACAAACAGATACATGTGTGGTGTTGGCATATAAATATCTTATGAAACTTAAAATACATGAAGAAACACAAGAGATTTGCTGTGATCTGGGGGCCAGCAAGTGTGTGCCATTAAGTGTGTCCTTAATGAAGGAGAAACCACAATGTTCTTTATAATAGGCTGTCCAGTTAGTCCTTATCAGAGCCTTTTTCAAATTTACATTTGTCTTATTTTGTTAAATATGTTCATTATAAAACAATAGTAGAAATGGTCATTTAGTATCTTCATAAGAAGAAAATAGAAATAGTTGCATATTAAAGATATTTGATCAAAAGAAATGATTTCTTCTTAGGTGTTAACAAGAGTTTTGTTAAGGATTATTTCAACACGGTATTAAACCAAAAGGTCAATTTATGTGTGAACAAGTGAATCCTCTGCTTTCAGGGTTTCTCAAACTTCCCTGTGCACGGGAATCCCCTACAGGTGTTGTTGAAGCAAGGACTGATGGAGAAGGTCTGGGTTGGAGCCTGAATTCTGCATTTTAAGATGCTCCTAGATGATGCCGAACTGTGGTTCTGGGACGTCACATGGGTAGACTTGGGAGGATTTATTGGAATCTGCTGTGAATGAACTTCCTTGGAATCACTCAAGATCAGGGGACTTTGATTAGCAATGTCATGTGGACGTGGTTGATGCTTTCTCAAGTACTCCACTTGCTAATAATTTACCTATCAACATATCTATTCTATTAGAAGGCCTGTGAAAGAATAGAAAGTGCCTTACAGGGACTCCTGGGTGGCTCAGTTGGTTAAGCGGCTGCCTTCGGCTCAGGTCATGATTCCAGCGTTCTGGGATCGAGTCCCACATCGGGCTCCTTGCTCAGCAGGGAGCCTGCTTCTCCCTCTGCCTCTGCCTGCCACTCCATCTGCCTGTGCTCACTCTCTCTGACAAATAACTAAATAAAATCTTGAAAAAAGAAAGTACCTTACAGAGTGCTGTGAAGTGTGTAAACCTGGCGATTGACAGACCTGTACCCCTAGGGCTAATAATACATTATATGTTAATAAAAATTTTTAAGAAAATTTAAAAAAATTTAAAAAAGAAAAAAAGAAGAAAGTACAAAAAGAACAAAAAAAAAGAAAGTACCTTATAATATCTTACAAAATAAGATTGCTAATTTTCTAGCTTTGGGTTTACTTTTCATTTTCCACTCTTAATTAGGTAAGTTGTACAGACAACTTCAGATAATGGCTTGATTTTTTCCTTTAGTGGGTGAAGGCAGCTCAGACATTCTACTTCATTATCTTGGACATGGAGTCTCAGATCAGGTATTTTACAGACTGGGAAAGCGAGGCATTTTGAGATTTACTGTGGGATTGAAGTAGGGTTGCACATTTAGCAAAAACAAAAGAGAGAAAAGAAAAAGAAAACAAACTTCAAACAACCAAAAAAAGTCACACCCAGTTAATTTTGAATGTTAGATAAAAGATCCATTTTTTTTTAGTATGAGTGTACCCCCATGTAATACATATATGTAATATATACTTATATTAAAAAAAAATTGTTGATCTAAAATTCAGATTTAACTGGGCATCCTGTATTTCACCTTGCAACCCGAGGTAAATGCACACCCCTCCAGAGCCTAACAAACACTGAAGAGCCGAGAGGACAGACGCTGGCAGGGTGGCTTAAACACTCCAACTGCACAGAGAACGGCTTTCTGGAATTGCCGATAACACATACAGCATGCAGTTATTCCTGTTGTTGATGTGTGGGAACTCCTTTTAGAAGATTTGTGTCCAGAAGACCCCAGTTTAAAGAAAATATATATATATGGTGGAAGGTAAGCTGGAAGTGAAACTAACAAAAGTCTGTCAACAGTTTGGGGAAAGGACTAGGGGGAGCAAAGCAGAAAGGTTTTCCATCTAGCTCCCTCTCTTTCTTTTGCACTTTCCAAGCCTGGAGAAGATCAGTGGGAAAATGGAGATAGTGGTTTCTTGGGTAGTATCAAGAAAGGTGCTTCTTACTCGATCAAATTCTGAGAAGCTGATCGGATTGAAGATCATCTTTGAAAGCAGGAAGGAAAGTGTAAGGTGGTGCTTGCAGGCACACTCTCACCTCTTGCTTATCTGTTGTTGAAAACAGCCTCTACTTAAAGAGGGTAATCTGGCGCTCTGATTTTACTTTGATATGACATCGAATAAAAAGCTTTAGATTATTTAGCAAAACTAAAAAAAACTGCCTCATTTTCCACCAGCCTTTTCTGGCTTATTTTCCTTTCTCTTACTAACTCCAAATACTAATAGTTATTCTTGCCATGTTTATAATTAATTCTAACTTAATACCAAGGCTTACCTGTCAGCAAAATGCCTGAGTGTTCTGCCCCTGTTTAAGCAATTAAAAATTATGAATTTCTTCCTCTGGTAAAAATATAGTAAAATCCAATTAGTTTCAGAAGGTTCTTAATTTTGGAACTACTTTTTTAAAGAAAATTGGATAGCCACATGCAGAAAAATGAAACTGGACCATTTCCTTACACCACACACGAAAATAGACTCAAAATGGATAAAGGACCTCAAGTTTTTATTTTAATTGCAGTTAGTTATGGGGCACCTGGGTGGCTCAGTCAATTGAGCATCTGACTCTTGATTTCTGCTCAGGTCATGATCTCAAGGTCATGACATCGAACCCCACATCGGCTCTCTGCTCAGCAGGGAGGCCGCTCCCTCCTCTCTCTGCCTACTTGTGATCTCTGTCTGTCAAATAAAGAAAATCTTTAAAAAAGAAAAAAAGTACTCAATATTGTGACTGCTGGATCATAAAACAGTTCTATTTTTAACTTTTGAGGACCCTCCATACTGTTTAATTTTGGAACTACTTTGGAGAGAGCTACACATTATATATATACATATATATGCACAAGCTATATTAAACAAAATGTAGTTAATAAAAAATGAAATCTTAAATATGATAAGGGAGAAAAGTTACTTTTCACTTGAACTGGTTATACAATCTGTCTTCAGTTGTCTCCCTTCATCCTCCTTCCCCAGTTAACTCTGTCAGGAGCAAGAGGAGCTTAAGTCACTTTGGGAGTTAGAAATCTACATGCCATTGCTACCAACAGTCCTAGGATGGGGTCAATACCCTTTTCATTTTTGTTTTTGTTTTTGTTTTTTTAGAAATTATTTAGCTGATCTCAAACTTTACATTGTTTATAATGCATTGTTTGATCTAGTGAAAAAGGGACCTCAACCACCATTTTTGGTTTTTAAATTGTAGCTATAGTGATTTTGGAAAGGAGGAAGAGGACCAGTTATATATAACCCTTAAAATTGCTCTGTTAATCTAAGTGAAACTCATCTGCAGTCGGTGGCATTAACAAGTCATCAAAAAGAGGAAGTTCTCTTAACTGAAGGAAATCTTATGAGGCAACTCTTAAAATAAGAAAGTAAGACAAGTTCCTATCAATGTAGTTATTGTTCTTTCAAATATTCTTTCTAGAATCTTAATAGTAATCTGTCCAGCCTCGGGCAGAAGGCAAATAATTTGAATTTCTGGATCATAATCTGATCTGTTTTTGAATTTGGAAATTTTAGACAAAATTGACCATAGCATATTGCCAGCCTCTAGTGATGTGACTATATGAAAATCTGCTTATTATTTAATGATCACTCTCTTTATAAGTAGCAACTGATCTTAAATGCATACTGTAGTATGCATTTAAGTAGTAGTGCTATTTAAGTAGTGCTATTCAAAACAGCAAGTTTCCACGTCATGTTTCAAATGTATAAAGTGACAGCCAATGAAGTCTCAAAGCTGGGGCACCTGGATGTCTTGGCTAGTTAAGCAGCTGCCTTTGGCTCAGGTCATGGCCCCAGGGTTGTGGAATGGAGCCCCCTCTCTTGGGCTCCCTGCTCAGCAGGGAGTCTGCTTCTCCATCTCCCTCTGATGACCCTCCTGCCTCCTTGTGCTCTCACCCTGCCTCTCTCAAATAAATAAATAATCTTAAAAAAAATCTCAAATATGAAAAAAATCTTCAAATTATGTCTCCATATACTAAATCAAATAAGAAAAAAAAACAACAACCCTCACAGGTTAGGGAAGAGAAAAAGGAAGTTCCTACTGCTAAAAAGTTAAGGCAAGTCTCACTCTGGGCTTGCTGGCAAGGCTGTGTTTTCCCATTTTCTGGAGCATTGGAAACAGTGACATAGCTCGAAGGAAGTTAGCACAGCTCTGTTTGGGCCTGCTAAGTTTCAGAAGTTCTGCAGTTTATTGTATCACAAAAATTCTTATATTATTTAGAAATGTACTGCTTTTGCAAAGTACATACACACCAAAGGGAAATATGAAACTTAACTATCTTGAGAGATTAGTTCACCTATGTTTGGAAACAAATTGTTTTCCCTTTTCTAAAGGGGAAAAAAAAAACTAAAAAAAAAAAAAAGATGAGGGCTTTAAGTGAGCAAATTTTCACTTTGCTGCAGAGAATGTTTTGTGGATGGAATGTGAGGTGAGGGAGACCCCAAAGCAGAGACTGAAGGGCTATTTAGTAAGGATGCTGTATAGGGTATTTATGTTTTGTTGGATGGTGTGATGAACCTGTAAGGGTCCTTAAAACAAGAGAGTTTATGCTTCTATGCACTGGGCAAAGATTCTGAAACTTCCTACTTTGGTAATGTGGATAAGAAGCTAATGATGGCTTGGATTTTGGGGCGTTGGCCTAGTTCTAAGGTTGATTACTTTGTGAGAACGTGTGAGAGCATGATGTATGTAAATCGTTTCTCCTACTTTGAGGAGGGAGCAGAGAATTAGACTTGAACTTGTCTAGCCAAAGCCTCCAAGCAAGATTACATCCAACACTATTCAAGAAAAAGCTGCATGACATGATAGACACTAGACAAGGAGTTAGCACCCCAGGTTTCTCGCCACCTTGGAGCATCATTTAATTTTGGGACTTGTGCTTTTGGGCACATGGGTAGTCTATGCACCCAGTTCTGTTTAGGCCCTGATATGTTAATAAGACCAAAGGGCTGGGGGTGCCTGGGTGGTGCAGTCCTTTAAGCTTCTGTCTCTTGGTTTCAGCTCAGGTCATGATCTCAGGGTCATGAGATCAAGATGGAGTTTCACCATGAGGTCTACACTCAGTACAGAGTCTCAGATTCTCTCTCTGCCCCTCCTACTCATGCTGTCTTTCTCTCTCTCTCAAATAAATAAATAAATCTTAAAAAAAAAAAAAAGACCAAAGAGCTGTATAAATTTAAGGTAAAAAAAAAACCAGACACTGGATGATTCTCATCTGTTCTCAATTACTTGAGAGTTTCTAGGTAAGGGAAGGAAGGGCAAAAATGAGCTATTGGGATTTCATCAAGATAAAAAGCTTTTGCACAGCAAAGGAAACAGTCAACAAAACCAAAAGACAACTGACAGAATGGGAGAAGATATTTGCAAATGATATATCAGATAAAGGACTAGTATCCAAAATCTATAAAGAATTTATCAAACTCAACACCCAAAGAACAAATAATCCAATCAAGAAATGGGCAGAGGACATGAACACACATTTCTGCAAAGAAGACATCCAAATGGCCAACAGACACATGAAAAAGTGCTCAACATCACTAGGCTTCATTGAAATAAAAATCAAGACCACAGTCAGATACCACCTCACACCAGTCAGAATGGCTAAAAATCAACCAGTCAGGAAACGACAGGTGTTGGTGGGGATGCAGAGAAAGGGGAACCCTCCTACACTGCTGGTGGGAATGCAAGCTGGTGCAGCCACTCTGGAAAACAATGTGGAGGTTCCTCAAAAAGTTGAAAATAGAGCTACCCAATGACCCAGCAATCGCACTACTGGGTATTTACCTTAAAGATTCAAAGGTAGTAATCCAAAGGCATTCATGTACCCCAATGTTCATAGCAACAATGTCTACAATAGCCAAATGATGGAAAGAGCTTAGATGTCCATCAACAGATGAATGGATAAAGAACATGTGGGGTGTGTGTGTGTGTGTGTGTGTGTGTGTATAGAGAGAGAGAAATACTATGCAACCATCAGAAAGAGAAATCTTGCCATTTGCAACAATGTGGATGGAACTAGAGGGTTTTATGCTAAGCAAAATAAGTCAGTCAGAGAAAGACAATTATCATATGCCCTCACTGATATGAGGAATTTGAGAAACAAGACAGAGGATCATAGGGGAAGGGAGGGAAAAATGAAACAAGACAAAACCAGAGAGGGAGACAAAACATAAGAGACTCTTAATCTTAGGAAACAAATTGAAGGTTGCTGGACTGGAGGGAGTGGGAGGGATGGGGTGGTGGGGTGATGGACATGGGGGAGGGCATGTGCTATGGTGAGTGCTGTGAATTGTGTAAGACTGGTGATTCACAGACCTGTACCCCTGAAGCAGATAATACACTATATGTTAATTAAAAAAAAACACTTGAAAGTTTCTAAAATCGAGACGACACACATTCTTTCTACCTCAGTCCTCTTGGTCTACTTATAAGTACTAGAGAACTAGGTTTGCATCATCCTCTGATGAACAGTTCCTGATTAATCTGGATTAGACCCAGTCTTCTAGACTACATTTCAGCCTTCAATAACTTACACCTCCCCCAAAAAGGATGGGAATTTCAGAAGTACATCCCCAGTGCTTCTAAGCTACACAGAAATGAGAATGGGTTCATTGACATCATGTTGGCCTTTGGAAATTCTTATTAACATTTATTTTTGGTAGTATCTGTCAAAGAACACAACCAGCTTCTCATTTTTAAATATGCTGGCTATTTAAATAGGCTTGTGCCATTTTTAGTGAAGGCCAATGACAATAAAAGCTGTTTAACTATTAATGTGTTATTTGTCCAGTACTCTGAAATAACTCTCCTAACTTCATGGATTCCTTTAGGCATCCACATAGCTGGATATTCCTGTTTTTTTTTTTCTATAATATTTGGCAGAGAGCAAACTTGTGAAGTGAATCTTCGACCCATGAGAGTGTAGTTATGTATAACAATTACTAGTTAAATTGTTTTTAACTAAATTATTTCATGCTAAAAACAATGCTAAATTGTTTTATGTAAAACTATTAATAAACAATGAGCTACCCTCTTATGGCACTTAAGAAATAAAAGAGACCTTTGGCTCCTCCATATCCAGAATGTCTGTCTTGGAAAATAACAAAACTGAATGTACTCGGGATGCTTTCCTTACAAACGTTCTCCCCACCGTTTGATAACGCTCAGTGTAAACAAGTAGCATCCACACCATGAAAGGTCTTACGCTCTGTGCTATGGGAGCTACAGACACAAAAGCCCGGAGGAGAGAATTCTGAGCAGGGTACCCAGGGACAATTAGAAATTCGAGCAAAGTTCTATGGCTGACAACACAGAAGGCTTGAGGTGTGTCAGGTACCCCTTAAAGAAACAGAATGGGGAAGGAAGCATTCAGGCAGTGGTAGAGCGAGTTGTGGTGATATAAAGAGTAATGAAGAGAGGAGAGGTATAAAAATTGAAGTTAATAGTAATAAAAATAAGAAAAATAAGTTTATTTAATAATCTGTGGACATCTTAGGGGCACCTGGGTGGCTCAGTGGGTTAGGGCCTCTGCCTTCGGCTGGGGTCGTGATCTCAGGGACCTGGGATCAGCCCCGCATCAGGCTCTCTGCTCAGCGGGGAGCCTGCTTCCCTTCCTCTCTCTCTGCCTGCCTCTCTGCCTACTTGTGATCTCTCTGTCAAATAAATAAATAAAATATTTTAAAAAAATCTGTGGACATTTTAAAACAGGTTATCTTATCTTATTAGGGTCACATATGCCTTAGGACAATTTTTTTTAAAAGCAAGATATGGTGGGTTAGTTAGTAGCAAACAAAATTTCTTGCAAAATGTTAGGGATAATCAGCAGCACTCTCCAGCTGTTTTTTTTTTTTTTTTTAATGCCTCCCACGGAGGAAATTACAAGATGTCTAGTTGGCTCTGTGCTTCCCCTTCTAACAGGAGAGAGCACTAAAATGAAGCGGGTAGAACAGGGTGCTGGAAAAGGGATCAGCTTCTACAAGCAAACATATCCTGATCAGATATTCAAATATGCTTTCAAAGGAGTGGAACAGTGCGCGTCAATAAGCTACTGGATGCAATTACTTCCTATTCCCGGGGCTCCGCCTTGGAGTGCAGCCTGCTGACTCATCAGGCTGCTCCTCCCGGTTAGTTTCTGCTGGGTCTCCCCACTGCCTGTGCACGTGAGTCATCATGGGAATGGAAGTTTCTCCCCGTCTCCTTAACAACCGTGAAGAAACCATGCACGACAGTGAACTTCTATCTTTCCAATAAGAACCGGACTGAAGGCAAGAGAGGGTGGAAGATGATGTGGCAGGTGTCACCGCGGGCCAAGCTGCCAGACGACAGTCCCCGCCCTAGGGCATTCGTCAGCAACACTCCGGTTTCAGCGTCTTGTCATCTTTTCCTCCACCCGCCCAAGTAGTTAAACTGGCATCTTGTCTAGCATCGCTTGCAGCTGCTGGCCACTGAACTCGTGTGTGTGTGTGTGTGTGTGTGTGTGTGTGTGTGTTGCTCTGACTCTGCTGCACAATGAAATTACCTGCAGATTAATAAAACAAATAACAAACCGGATGCTTGGCTCTCATCTCCAAACAGTTAGATTCAAATGAGGTGGGATAACATGTGGACATCAGGATTTTCCAAAGTTCCCCAGGTAATTCTAGGAGGCAGCAAAGTTTGGGAACCTTTGCACTGGAAAAGCATCCCTCTCCCCGTGCAAGTGAAGCCTACCAGTTAAGCTTCACTAATGATTACCTGGTGGCCTCCCAACCCGCCTCGGAGATCTACTGACACATGGCCCCTGATAACTTAGTTTGGCAGCCACAAAGAATGCTAGGGAAGCAAAGCAAGGCAGCATTTTTAGAAGTGACACTGTCTAGACAAGAACCATTTCCCCTCTTAGCTTACTAAAAACTTAGCTAAATTTAGGGCTCAAGAGAAGCATCTCAAATGTTTCTATTCTTTCTGTTACCTTTTGATCTCTGTTCTGTTTCATTCCACAGAGTCTGGTTCGGCAAAGCTGCAAGCCTCGGGTCCTCTCAGATTAGAAGCAGGTGCTGCGTCAAAGGACAGTCAAGACGGGACTGCACGCTTCACCTCTGCTGGGACCGAACCTCCGCCTCGCAGCGCGGCCCCAGGGTAGATACTATGCTAATCAAGAAAGTTCTTCCGTCTCCTCGCGGGAGGGCGGGTGCAGGTTTGAATACTTAACCCTTGATTTTACGTGACTGCATTATAGTGCATTTAGTGACCTCCTCTTGCTTAGCGGGTCTGGACTATGTCCCACGATTTTGGAAGAGAAGACGTGAGCAAGTGATGGAGAAAAGCCTCAGGGAGGGGACAGCAGTGTTGGCTGGTGCGGAGGTGAAGGGAGGCTAATGTTCGGAATATTAATTACTCCACGCGCTACTGACCCGGCGAAGACTAGCAGAAGGGGAATGGGGGTTAAGACAAAGGCTCCTCCTGATGAAATGGCTGCAGCGCCCCTTCCCCCGAGGTTAAGCTCTGCCTTCTGCGCTGGGCGGCACTTGGCAGGGGACTTGCAAAGTGACTCAGGGGTGACCAAATTCACCAGCCCTTTCGGAATTTGAAAGTCTGCATGACGGAGCGCTCCAGATTCAGAGAGGAAGGTCCTTCTGTGCCCACCCCTCCTTCCAGCCCTTTGTGGGATTTCTGGGCTTTGGTGCAGCCCTTCTAAGGGTGGACTGAAGACTTTCCTACGGAAGCAGAGTGGGGAGTCGCTGAGTAGTCCTCGCCCTGCGCCCAGGGAGCTCTCTGCACAAGAGCCTCTTCGGTTCAGAATCGCAACCGGCTCTCTTTTCCCCAGACCCGGCTCCCAAGACTCGGGCGTCAGGAGCACCAGCCGGAGCTGGAGTCGCAATGCGGGGCAGTAGGGTTCGTCTCCGCGGGAGCGCAAGCACCTAGGGCGGCGGCAGGGCCGGGGGTCCAGGGTTTGATACCCTGCCCGCCAGCGCACTTCCTGGTCTGCCCCAAGCGCGCGGCCCCTGCCAGCGCCCTCAGTTCTCAGTCCCGGCACCCCAACTCCGGCGCCTCCAGGTCTGCGCGCGTCGGGCGCACACCCCCAAGCCCCTCTGCGCCAGCGCCAAGTGTCCGGGTCCTGGAGAGCCCCGGCCCTCACCCCCGAGCTAGTCCACTTCGCTTCTGCCAGCGTGGCAGTGCGACTCCCTACCCTCTCCTCCAGTGCACCGTGCACGGCGCTGGGGCAACAGAGAGGTACAGCCCGCGGGAACGCGGCGGGTTCATACCCCGGAGCCGCGGCGCCCACCCCCGCACAACTTCTTGCCGGGCACGAAGACCCGGGGTCCCGGCGGCTCCGCGATCCGCACACTAAAGCACCCCCCCCCCCCCCCCGCCAGGCTGCGGGAGGAGGCGCGGCCAGTTGCTCCGCCTGGGAGGGATTGCGCCAGGGCAGGAGGTGTCGGGTGCGCCAGGGCGGTACCGCTTTAAATGCACTTGACTCACCTGCTCCTGGGCTGTCGCCTCCTTCCTCTACTGACAGCTGGGGGCTTTGTTTTCTCCACCCACCCTGCCGGCTGCGCTCCGCCCTCACTGCCACACGTGACTCGCCGTCTGCCACCGCCGCGGCTCCGCTAGTCCACCCGGGAGAGCCGGGGCCAGCGCCACCCTTTCCCCGGGGTGCGGAGGGCAGGTGGAGACCCTAGCTCAGGACACGTCCGCGCTGGTCCGAGGTGACCTGTCGGCGGGTTGGTCGGAAAGTGGCACGCGGGTTAGGGCCCTTGGAAGCCAGAGTGAGTTGGTGACATGGAATAAAGTGCCAGCCAAAAGGAGCTGGGCTGTTGGCCCCACCCAAGATAGAGGAGGCCGGCGGCGGGAGAAGAGGGGTCTTGAGAAGGCGACGCCATACCCTGAATTAAGCACCTGTAACTGGGGTCCTGCTCACCGACCGGCGTGCTTCCGCTTTTTAGACCAAGTGTTCGTACTCATACCTGGGGAACAACTGATAGATAATAAGGGGCAAACTGGTTTTGTCATGAACATTATTAATCAAACCAGGCAAATCTATACCGAATAATACGGTTGATATAATGCAATCAGAGCAAGTTTTATTGAGGTTTCAAATCTGCTTTTTGGTGCTGTTGATATTTGGATTCTATTTGGAAAACGGAATAGAGGCTGGAGAAGCAAAGTCCAGATTATTGATGTGGGCACTGGTCCATTTGGAACAGTACCTATTTTTAATGAAATGAATTGAGAAAATGTTCTGGCTTCAAGACCCAGCTCAGTATCTGCTGCTTTTGGAAGTGTTCCCGACCCTTGCTGATCTCCAGTGTTTGAAACTGAAAGAACCTGTTGTCTGAATCCTTCCTTTGGCCCTTGGAAAAAGCAAGCATTACCTTCTCCCACGTCCTCCCTCCCCACCCCCCCCCTTCCCTACCCAGTTGCAATTCAGTGGAAAGATTACCTCTAACTCCAGGAGCTCCTTTACAGTAAAGTCTGCATAGTGAAGTGACTTAGCACAGTGCTTCCCAAACTTTCATGTGCAGAGGGATCATCTGAGGGCCTTATTTAAACCAAATTCTGATTGAGCAAGTCTGGAATTGGGACTGATTTTCTGCATTTCTGGCAAACTCCTAGGTAATGTTAGTGCTGCTGTTTGAGGATCACACTTCGAAGCAGCAAGGCTTAGAGGACCCACTCTATTTTGAGTCCCAATGTGTCACATAATAGCTCTGTGACCTTAGGCAAGTATCTTAACATTTAAGCTCCGCAAGCTGGAACATGGAAATACCACTGATCTCCACCCCATAGGATTGTCTCCACGATTAAATGAGAAGACCTATAAAAAGCACCTCATGTCTGGCACACATACCCAGGGTTCAGAAAATGTTAGCTAATGAACTCATGGGGTCTTCCTGGCAGGAGCAAAGCTGGCACAAAGCCAAACATTCAGGGGGAACAGGATGTGGAATGGGGGTTGAGGCACTGGCGCCAGAATGATGACTACACCCTCTTAGTGCCCAGCACCCGCCAGATGTATAGAACAATTCTGTTGAATAAATGAGAAAACTATAATGCGGAACGAATCAAACATGTTTAAAAGTTCTGTTTCTTCTGCAAAACTTTAAATCCTGATAAATTAGTTCTGGGACATTGAATTAAAAAATCATTTGCTTTTTATTACAGATAATGTCCAGCTGCCTGTCACATGGGTAATCTATTTTAATATCTGAGGGAGTAAATGGATTGTTAAGGAGTAGTACATTTTTTATCCTCATTAAGAACCTTGAAATTTAAATTTAAATGAATTTATTAATGAAGATATGGTATTCTTAGCTCTCAGAATGAATGGGTATTGTCATCTCCCTTCCTTGCTTCTTCTCTCTCTAGCCCTAAATAGGAGTGCTTCCTAAGACTGGGGTTTTTTGTTTGTTTGTTTGTTTTGCTTTTAGTTTTTCTTACCTTTCTGCCATTTCTTTTGGAAATTTTATTCATGTTTTATGTTCAGCTTTCAAGTGCATAGAGATTACTTCTGAATATATACCCACATTCTTCACCTGTTTCCAAGCCCCATTTCTGCATTACCAATTACTTACTAGGCATTTCCAACTGAATTTCCCGCTTGCCTAGAAGTTTCAGTGTGTTCTAAATGAAACTCCTCCTTCTTCTCATAAAACTGTTACCTCCTTGGTAATAAATCAAGATGGCAATTTGCATTGGGAAGCCCTCTGTGCTAATTCAGGGACCTGGCAAGGGTGTGGAACACACAGCGTAATCATCCCAGTACCTTCCCATTGCTCCCAGCTCTTTCTCTGACACTTCGCTTTGGACATTGACTGGGGCTGATTCATGTGTAAATACACCTTACTGGCAAAACAGCCTCATAAACAGCTATGGGCTACTGCATAAATGGTGATCCATGTAAACTGAGTTGGTTAGAAACCACATCAGTCAGGGTAGACTAGATTATTCTGCTGTAACAAAAACCACGAAAATATCAGTGGCGTGGGGTGCCTGGGTGGTTCAGTGGGTTAAAGCCTCTGCCTTTGGCTCAGGTCATGATCCCAGGGTCCTGGGATCGAGCCCCTCATCCAGCTCTCTGCTCAGCTGGGAACCTGCTTCCTCCTCTCTCTCTGCCTGCCTCTCTGCCTACTTGTGATATCTGTCTGTCAAATAAATAAATAAAATCTTATGTAAAAAATATCAGTGGTGTACTACAATAGAAGTTAATTTCCTGCTCATGCCAAATCTCCAGGCAGCTCTCAGGGTGACTCATCATTCTAGTCTGCTTCGTTCCTGTGGCCTCTCCTTCAGCACCATGGCAGGGGAAGAGGGTATGGAAAACTGTACCAAACCTTAAATGTTTTTACCCAGAAGAGAGGTCACTTCTCACGTGACACTGGTCAAAGGAAGCCACATGGTCTTCACCTAATTTTAAGGAGCTATTTACTCAGAAATGGATGGAGAAGTAGAAATCTTGGAGAGCAGGAGTAGGTCTACCATAGGGATCCATTTAATATGGAGGGAATGGGGATAAAATTATACTGAAAATAGTGTAGTTATCATAGAAGATGAGGGTAGACTACCAGTCAAGGAAGGTACCCCGTTGTGTGTGGAGTATTTGGAGAAGCATTATTGTTGTTTTTATTATTATATAGTATAATAATGTAGGAGACACTTAAAAGTGAAAAATTCTGTGTCTCTCTCTGTCAGGGTCACTTTATGATTTAGCCAAGGTCAGTCTACTCCACGCGCTTATCATTCAGAGTCTTCTGTGACCCAGGGGCCAGGAAATATCCTCCATCTTGACTATACCCTGGGTGACACACAGACCATTAAATGAGTAAGGTTACATCTACACAAGCACATTTGCTAATTTTGCTGACATTGATGGTCACTCTCTGCTTGAGGATTGAATATGTGTGTATGAAGAATGGAATATTTCAGCAGGATCAAATTGTCCCATGTTTCTCTTATGATTGCCTGAATTATGCCTTTGATGTCTTCCAAGTAATGTTGAAATGTAGTCTTGTGAGTAAAAAATCACTCCATTAAAAAAAACCCATAGGAAAAAATCACTCATATCAGAGTGAAAAGAATAAAATCATGGTTTTCAATAAGCTTTGGAGGTTCTTTCGCCAAAGAGCAGAGATTCTGTTAGCGAAGCTTGCTTCCTTCATCTCCTCACACTTCATATGCTTATGAGAAATAAAGCCTTGATGAATGAATGCTATAAGCTCTAAAATGCTCTAGAGCTATAGATTATTCTAACAGGTAGCTGGCACTGAGGAGTGCTTTGGATCTCAACAATTCTCTGTTGTTTGTCCAACTCTGTCAGTGACACCCCTTTTAAAACACTTCCCTCTCATGAAACTGTTCCCAAATATTCTTACATAACATCAGCCTCTTCCCAAAGCTAATATTCTGAGAGCTTCATTCACACATTTTCACAAATATTGAAAACGAGGGATGAGAAAGGAGCAGAGCCTATCAGTTAATATTTTAAACTATTTGTTCAAATCCTTTTCATTTTATCTGGTTTATTTTTAGCTCTGAGTCTTTGCTGAGCTTTAATGCCTCTTTAAGTAGAAATCATCACCTCAAGAGATAGACTACAGTGAACCACTTACAAATGTTATCAGTGAGACCATGGAAGACTGAGATGGAAGTGTTCATTACCAAGCTATGATAGCATTGATCAAGAAGAGTAGTGAAAGTGGCACAGGATGATGGCTTCACAGGGACCACTGCCTCGTGATGACTCTAGAGTCTAGTTCCTGAGTAAATGTCGAATCAAACAATGCCACCTTCAAAGCATCCTATGAATGCCTATCAGTAAATATTCACCAGTTAGCTAAAAAGTTTCATTCTATAGATGAAGTTAAGGAGAGAGCTTAAATGACTCACCCAAGTCCCAAGTTCTAGTTATGTCCACTTGCAAAAACTTTGTCTCTATAACATAAAATGCCAAAGGGGAAAACGTGCTCATGATATAATATATATTGGTATGTACCTCACAGGTTATTTTAATTATACTGAAAGGAGGGACGCCTGGGTGGCTCAGTTGGTTAAGCAGCTGCCTTCGGCTCGGGTCATGATCCCAGCGTCCTGGGATCCAGTCCCGCATCGGGCTCCTTGCTTGGCAGGGAGCCTGCTTCTCCCTCTGCCTCTGCCTGCCTCTCTCTGCCTGTGCTCTCTCTCTCTCTCTCTAACTAATAAATAAAAAAAAATCTAATTACACTGAAAGGAGAAAAATGTTCCCTTGACTGGTACAAAGCCACTGGGTGAGAGAGGTGTCTATGATTTTATATGACATTGAAAAATCCCCTCATATACAATGTAATAAGTTGGACAGGAATGTTTATAAATGCTGTTTAGAACAGATGTAGATCAGCTGTAGAAGAATCAACTCTTTACATAGTCAGTTTTTTTTTAAGACAGTATATTTTAAAGGCAGCAGATACAATCAATTACTCTGTTGATTAGTAACCATCTCTTAAAAGGGTGGAGTTATCTTCAAACTTTTACCTGCTTGGTCTCAGTGCCTAAGAGATGAAATCTGGGGACGTGTGGGTGGCTCATTTGGTTAAGCCACTGCATTCGGCTCAGGTCATGATCCTGGAGTCCTGGGATCGAGTCCTGCATCGGGCTCCTTGCTCGGCAGGGAGGCTGTTTCTCTCTCCACTTCTGCCTGCTGCTCTCTCTCTCTCTCTCTGATAAATCAATCAATCAATCAATCAAAGAGATGAAATCTGTTAGAGTTCTCAGTTGCAGCACCATGAAGCACAAATGACTTTCTAGAGACCAGTGGGATTACCACCAACTCACCTTGGCACCTGCTGGGATACAATGCAGCCAGTTTTTCCTAAATTCCTAGATCATTAAACATTAACCTTGCCAATTACATTTTTTTTTTTTTGCCATTTCCCTATATCCTGTCCACACTGGTCAACCAGTGTGAGAATAACAGGAAATTGATTCCTTGAGTTTCCTTAGAATCTTCTTTCTAATTTTCTTTGATTCTTTAGCAGAGATTTGCTCATCTCTGGCTTTTCTAATTTTAAAATTACTTCAACCTTTCTAAGTTGTAATATTCAACAAACATTTTTGTGATGCCTTCTACTGGGCAGTCACTCTGTTATGTGCTGTGTTTAACTAAAGAGTTTTTGGTCTTAAGGGACTTAGAGTATAGGAAATGATGGATGAGTGCACAGTGTGGCCTGAGGTCTATTAAAATGAATAAAATGCTAAGAGAACACTGGACAGTCAGGAAGAAAGTCAGAGAAGGGCTTCCATTCTTGTTGGGTCTTAAAGGATGAAGAATCATATACCAGGTGAGGGTGGTTTGCGAGGAGGCAGAGTATGTGGACAGATATCCCAGAGGAGGAACGGGAAAACAAATACAATCAGAGATTCACAAACGATAAGAAGTTTAATGTGGCTGAAGGATAGTGTGCATGGACTGGAGAGGTCGGTGGGATAGACAAGAAAAGCCCTGGTGTGTCCAGCTGAGATGTTTGTACGTAAGACACTGGCCAATGGTCTCCAGATGGGGTGAGAACTCTCTGGGGGTGTGTGAGATGATATGCTGGGGTGTGGGAAGGAAGGGTGAAAACCTGGATATCTATCTGAAATATGAGAAAGGACTTAGTAGCATGTGGATTGACATTTGGTGCTCTTGCTTGGTCCGCATTTCAGACTGACAGGGGGTCTTACCAGGTAAGGAATTGTGAGGGAAGAGCTGGGATCCACCATACTGAGGGAGGGGGGTGTGTCCCTAACCTTCTTACTCACTCTTAAAGTAAACTGCAATTTATTAACAGTTCATGTGTGCTTGGTTAAGTGGATTTATGTATATTACCTAGTTGGATGAATCTAAGACTCAAAAAATGGATAAATGACTTTAAAAGATTAAAGATAACATGAGTGATACAAGCATTAGTGAATTTTCACAAAAGCCCTTTGCAAAACTGGTAGATGGTTTTGAAAAATGAGTATCATAATTTCATAAGCTCATGCAATGATCTATTTCCCGTGTTTGTATCTGGGGTTCTCCATGAGGTGCGCCTGCAGCGCTGGTGGTCACCAAACCAAACATCAAAATCAACTGCACTCGGCACCAGGTTTCAAGCTGCTATCCTGTAGGGCGATAAAACTTCCAAAACCTATGGTGCATATTCAGCCACATTATTCTCACTAAAATTTTAGTTAGAACAAAATACTTTACCTATCATTAATAAAATGGAATATCAAATATTTCATCCTTATCTCACCCTTTAAAATGTCAATTTTTATGTTTTCTTTTTTAACTTGAATCTAATTTGAATTATTTTTAGAGAAAGAGAGAGAGAGAGAGTGTGCATGAGAAGGGGGAGGGGCAGAGTGACAGAGAGAGAGAATTCCAAGTGGGCTCCATGTCCAGTGCAGAGCCCCTCTGTGGAGCCCAATCTCATGACCCTGAGATTATGACCTGAGCTGAAATCAGGAGCCAGACACTTAACCGACTATGCCACCCAAGCGCCCCTTTATGTTTTCTTTGGTGTACAACATAGTAATGCAGTAGTTTTATGTGTATATTACTTACAAATGAATAGACATGTGTGAGATAAGAAATGTTGTATTTATAGGAGTACATAGGCAGGCGCAAGCCAAAAAAGGTATTAGAGCAAAGGGATCGATGCTCGGGTTTATTGGCATGAGAGTGGAATGGAGGATGTTCTGGAAGTTCTCTCAGAAGGCTAGGATCCTGATTCAGAGGAAAGCTCACGAGGACCTAGTGATGGAGAGGAGAGAGATCACCTAAGCCTGTGGTCTTCAGTAGGAAGGGCTTGGGGGAGGGGAAGAGTGGAGAGAGAGAGGGAGGGAGGGGAGAAGAGAGAGGGACCCTGAGTCTGAGTAGGAGAAACTGGTACTTGAGATGAAGAAATGGGATATTGAACAAGATATAGAGTTCAGTTTAGGACACATTAAGTCAGACGTGCCCAAGGGATTCCAGAGAGATGACTAGTGGTTGTTGTAAATATAATTCAGAAACTCAGGAGAGCTTGGAGATACAGATTTTATAGTAGCTTTATTTCTTGATCTGCAACCCTTCCCACAACTGCTGGTCTTAAAATACATCCCTTCACCTAAGACAAATTAACACATCAGCTTAACATTTATAATTATTTATAATAAAATGATAATGATTAAGAATTGTCTTACCATTGCGTAATGGTAAGGCAACACTAAACAGACAATCTTAGGATTTTAATTGGACATTTAGGCTAGTTTTGCATTCCACTGGACCTCTCTCAAAGTGTATTGTCCTTTGCTGGTTTTCTATGTGTCCTATTTGGTCAGTTCTCAAATGTTATCTAGACTAAAGTTTAAAGTCCCTCTCTTGTACTACATTCCATCTTTTCACACCAAAACCCTTGTTGTTCAAGCCAGACATCTATTTTCTTTTATTGTACCATAGTAATTGGGAATGTTTTTTTTTCTTTCCTCCCTTTCCCCCCCTCCCCTTTCTTCTTTTCTAGAGGGAGAGGGAGAATCTTAAGCAGGCTCCATGGCCAGTGTGGACCCCAACATGGGGCTCGATCTCACAACCCTGGGATCATGACCTGAGCTGAAATCAGGAATCTGACACTTAACAGGCTGAGCTACCCGGGCGCCCCTAATTGGGAATGTCTTCTCATTCTGTTGTACACATGTCCCTTCTTTAGGAATCACAAGCATTGTGAAACCATGGCCACCATCCTTTCTGTGCTGTTTTTTGCCAACCTGTCGAAGCACATTCTTGCTAAGTTATGAGGATGTCTTTAATACTATGCCATTTCCCCCAATTCCTTACGTAGCACTTACTTAGAATCTAGAGATAATTTACCAGTTTAATTTTTGGGTTCCATGCAATTCTAACTATTAATCTCATAAATAAGATTTTGTAATTAAATAATACCAAATAGATATTTGTTTAAAATTTGAAATTTCTTATATCGTGTTTTGTGGTAGTTCATTATTTAATATCTCAAGTACTTAAGCATCATCTCTTTTATTAAAGTAGAATTAATTTTAGTGCAAAGACACGTCTTTCCCAACTAGCATGCAAACACCATGAGGGCAAGAATTTTTGTCCATTTTGTTTACTTTTCTATCTTTAGCATATAGAACTGTTTGGGACTTGATGGATGATAAAGAAGTTTTTTTTGAATGATTAAATGAATACATAAGTAAGCTGAATAGACTCATAAATACCTTGATTTTAATTATCTCTCTTTCCATTTTTTTGAAAATCCAAGTCTTCCTTACATATTATATTATTTCTCTGTAATTTAGCAACTCCATGAATTTTATTAAAATTTCAGCTTAATGTAAGTTTGTTATGAGATAGTTACTTTCGTATATACAACAAATTTTAATCTTTCAGTGTCTAGGAGAAAAAAATCCTTTTACTCTTCTTTTAGCTTATAGGATTACCAGAGACTGCAAATGTCTTATTGAGTCCCCCAGCAATAGGTAGGAAGGTTTAAGTTTAGTTTTAAAAATATAAGCTAGCATTCATAAGGAACAATTGTTTCTAGAATATGGCCAAAAAAAAAAAAAAAGGAAAACCAAATAAATAAAAAGGAAATCTATAAAATATATTAAAATAACAGAACCTGAGACCCAGAAATCAATTTCCTAAAGACAATAGCTGTCTGTACCAGGGAAGTGCTCAGCATATGGTACATTTCAAGGCATTGCTAAAATTGCATTTAACCACATCCACAAATTAGTTCTTGCCATTATCATCACTGTTTCACAAAATGTATTTTCTCCCGTCTAAAGTCTAAGAAGAGTAATTGGGAAAAAATGCCACTTAACTGTCTCCGAGAATCCAGCTGCTGGGAGCTGTCATTGGCTCTGGGGACTCCGACCAGGCCCTCTGTCAGAGAGGATAATGGATGAGGAGAGAGATCTGCAGTGGGAGGAGAGTCAGGCCCCGGAACTCCCCAGTCAATTGTGCTTTGAGAAACACTAATGTGCTTTGCCATGCTACCATGTGTCTCTTTGTTCTCTAAGAACATCCATTCTGTTCACCACTCATGATGCACATTTAGTTCTATCTCATAAATCGTAGTGTGAAGAGATAGGCAGAGGGCAGAATGAGCTCCCTTTGAGATGCCAGACAAGCCCATTCACGACTCCTCTTCCTCCTTTCATTTTCTTTTCTGTTTTCATTCTTTTGAGGAACTTTTAGGATTAAGCACATTTTGGACAAGTCAAAAACATTGCTATGCTAATTGCAAACAGATGCATGGTCCTCATAGTGATGATGACATAGAATCAGGGACCAGGAGCCCACATCACTGCCACAAAGACATTTATGGTGGGTAGAGATTTTTGTGGTTATCTCCAGAATCATGGTATTTTTTGATGCCAGGTCAGACTCATTCTAGCTAAAGGCTGAATTGGCAAAAAGCTCTTTATTCAGAATGAACTACAGCCTGTACCAAGTGGAACAAAGTGCAACAATTTTTGTTTTTTTTGACGTACAAAAAAACTGTACATATTTAATGTGTACAGCTTGATGAGTTTGGAAGTAAGTGTACGTCTGCTAAATGCAACACTTTTGATCCTGACTTCTAGAGCCTCCCAGAGGCAGCACCTAGCTAGCTTTACATGCAAGGAGAAAGTGCTGTGTATTTAAAGAATACAATGAAAACATCAAAAAGTCTATATATAGTCAAATAGCTAACATATTATATAACATATTGTAGCTCAGTTATGTGATGGATTATTTGCTAACTGCTAAAAAATGTTCAAATATTTAAGTGCATGGAAAAATAATACTTAATATATTAATGGGCAGAAACAAGATTCAAAAGCTTTGAATCTTGTATATCCAGTATGATGTCATGTGAATACAATGTTGCCATATGTTTCTATGCATAGGAAAGTAAATACATAAAGTTGGAGAAAATATTGTGGCAGAGGATTTCTAGTCTCTTTTATACTTTTCAGTTTGATCTATATCTATATAGATATATATAGAGAGAGACAGAGAGAGGGAGACAGAGGGAGGGAGAGGGATTGTAAGGAACTGGCTTCCGCAATTATAGGATGATTGTGGAGGATGCCAAGTCCAAAATCTGGACGGTGAGTCAATGGGCTGAAGACCCAGGTAGGAGCTGATGCTGCAGTCTTGAGGGGCATTCCTTCTTCTCTGGGAAACCTCAGTCATTTCTCTTGAAGCCTTCAACTCACTGGATTAGGCCCACCCACATAATGGGGGGTTAGTCTACTTTAATCCCATCTAAAAAATACTCTCACAGCAACATCTAGACTAGTGTTGGGCCAAACAACTGAGCATCATAGCCTAGACAAATGGACACATCAAATTAACCATCACAGCTTTCAAGCAATTCCCACCCCTCTTTCTTCCTAGCAACAGGCAGATTTTTCTGGTTGGCTGTTGCACCCTTCCCCATGCAGTCCATGAGCTTTTCATGAGAACCTTCCGTTTTTTACCAACAACCACAGTCCAGGGGGGTGAGGTGACCTCAATGCCCCAGCAGTTCAGGTGAATTTTAAAATTCTTGCTCGTAGGGCTAGGACAGCAGCCCTATCTCTAGGCTGGGGTTGGGGTACAACTGGGAAGCTGCAAGATGGCCCTGGAAGGCAGAACAGAGAGATGGGGGGAAAGCTGCTCTTGAGATAGCCTTCAGTCCCTGAATTAAACCAACCCTAACTTCTGTCCTTCCTCTGGGTTTTCAGTTACACAAGCTTTGTTTGTTTCATCTCACTCTTCTGTTTCCTGTAGCTACGTTTTTGTGAATACGTTGTCTTTTCCAGTTTTTCAACAAATATGGATTACTTTTATAATAAGCAAGAATTACTATCTTCATTGATTCTAAGACAAACTTTTGCATTTTAGAATCGCTGAAATTGGGATGTGTCATGGGATATCATAACTTAATAGAGCTTTCTTTTGTATTGTATATAAAAATAATGTCTTATGTTCAGTAATGTTTTAGACTTGATAAAAGTTATTTTTAAGAGAGATGGAATGCATATGTTCAGGAGAGTTGGAGGGATGTACCATATACCTCTGGGACCATATGGTGACCTTGACGCCTCTACATTTCTGGAATGGTCCCAGGAGAGAGGGGCGCCTGGGTGGCTCAGTGGGTTAAAGCCTCTGCCTTCAGCTTGGGTCATGATTCCAGGGTCCTGGGATCGAGCCCCACATCGGGCTCTCTGCTTAGCAGGGAGCCTGCTTCCTCCTCTCTCTCTGCCTGCCTCTCTGCCTACTTGTGATCTCTGTCAAATAAATGAATAAGATCTTTAAAAAAAAAAAAAAAAGAAGGGACTAGTAACCTAGAACTTGGCTTTGCTGTACTAAATTATTTAAGACTCATAGAAACTCAACTGATAGAGAACACTTGGTTCTCCATACTGGAAATGGGGGTAAATCTCTTCCTTTCAAAGAATCTGATCAGTTTTCAATGTCTATTTTCTTTTTCTTAGACTCCATGGTTTTGTGTGATTTTATTTTCAACTGGTTTCAAAATCAACTCCCTCAAACTTGCTATTTCGGGCTCTTATACATACGACTATTACATTAATAATAATAATAATATCATATGTTGCCTACACATGGTAGTTCTAAAACTTTCAAAACATTTTAGATCTATTATGTGATTTGATTTTCATAATATTTCCATGAGTTAGGCAGGATCTTATGATCCTTTTAGTATTCAAGAGGCTTGCTTGGTGTCACCGAGTAGTTGGTAGAGGTGGGACTTCCAGTGGACTAGAAAGGAAAGGCTGATAAATGAAGTTTTATTGCCTGAAGTTATGATCTGTGTCATTAGCAAAGGCAGAACACAATTTTAGAGTTTTTTAAAAACTCTGGTTCAAGGTTAAGGTCATCAATTCGTGACCATCTTTCTGCTTCCATATATATTCCTGTCACTAAAAATGGTCATTGCTGCACTCAGGCCATTGTGATTCTCTTGTCTTGAAAAGGCCCTGTTTATTTTGTGCTGACTCACAATGAATTGAAAATAAGTCAGCAGTGAACCATCATCCCAATAACTAAGGTCTTAAGTGCTATTATAACTTATTAGATTAATTTGAATTTTTAAGATGGGTTAGAATGTATATTCCACTTACATTTTCTCAAACAGAATCAGGGAGGTACAGGGAAATAATAATAAATTAAAATATAGGAAGTAATAATAATATATTATATATATATATTAGGAAATAATAATAAATTAGAATATAGGAAGTAGAATGAATTCAGGGGAAAATCCAGGTAACTATATCTCTTACTCCCACTTGCTTTTTCTTTATTTTTTTTAAAATAAAAGATCTTCTTCTTGTGAATCATAGTCCCATCTTCTTCATCTATACTTACTATTTTTCGTGTTAGTTATTTTTTCCCACGTCCTCCACTTCCTTAGATGATGCATTTCTGGAAGGCAGGGAGTACATCTTATTTTTCTCTCAGGCATATTCTTCCTAGCATACCACCTGCCATATAACAGATGCTCCAGACACGTTAGCTGCATGGCTATGCAGGAGAAGAGAAGGGATGGTCTTTATTTTCTTGGAGAAGTAGGTGGGCTCATCTGTTGAAAACGAAGGAGTACAGTCTGGTTTGGGGACCTGGAAGCATGAAAGGGAAATTTCCAAGTGTAAGTCACAGGAATTCTGAGGAATGAAGATTACAGGTGGGGATATCAGCCCCAGGATTTGGGCTTGGGTTTGGGGTGGTGCAGATGGGGGGATTCTCAACAGCTTGCTGCTTCTGTTATATGTACGAGAACGGTAGTGACTT
Organism: Taxidea taxus jeffersonii; assembly: GCA_003697995.1. Lineage (NCBI taxonomy): Eukaryota > Metazoa > Chordata > Mammalia > Carnivora > Mustelidae > Taxidea > Taxidea taxus. The sequence goes on along the minus strand of ML111142.1, from coordinate 63,525 downwards.
AGATAGATGGCATGTTTGGGTCTTTTGATCTCAATTTCTGACTGATTTATGACAGTAAACAGTAGCTAACATTTTTAAAAATCTAAGCATCCTACTTATTGTCTTTGAGAAGACCTTTTATGTAAAGTAAATTCATCCACTGCTATTTAGTCCGACCTAAAAAAACAGGACAACACATTGTCTTGTTTTATTTATCTGGAATATGCCCTATAACTTTCTAGGAAACTCACCAAAAGATTCCATTTAATAAGGTAAGAAAAGGTTTTAGGGAAGTCATTAAAGTAAAACAAAGAAAAACAACAACAACAAATCTTTACATATACCCCAAACCCTGAACTTAAAAGCAGTTTCATTTATTTAAAGAAATTGATACTTGTACCTCATATAGCTGTGAATATTCAGTTAATCAGGATAATAGAGAGATAGACCAAGGTCATGATTCTGATTCTTTTAAGGGGGGAGAGGAAAGAAGCAGTGGAGGTAAAAGTGCTCCATTCTCTTTATGTTTTGAATGGTTGAGATATAGAGAAGGTCAACAGCGTGACTATGTATTGTGGCTGGGGATCAGACAATCGCAAAATCCAACTGAAGGTCATTTTAACATCACGAGAGTTCTGGCTCTGACAGGAAGAATATGAAAATAATTTCAAAAGGAATCAGGCAGTAAATAGATGCAATTCAGACAAGAGGGTGAAATAGTCTACATGTTTTGATTTTTAAAAATTAATATTTAATTTAATAAAGTTGCAAATCCAAATCTAGTTTTTTAAAGATTTAAATTTAGGGGTGCCTGGGTGGCTCAATGGGTTAAAGCCTCTGTCTTCAGCTCAGGTCACGATCCCAGGGTCCTGGGATCAAACCCCACATTGGGCTCTCTGCTCAGCAGGGAGCCTGCTTCCCCATCTCTCTCTCTGCCTGCCTCTCTGCCTACTTGTGGTCTGTCTGTCAAATAAATAAATAAAACCTTAAAAAAAAGATTTAAATTTAAACTTATAAGTCTAATGATTCTATTTATAAATCTACTCTTTTGAAAATTAATTTCAAGGAGTATATATAAAGTTAATCTAGGGGCATCTGGGTGGCTCAGTTGGTTAAGCATCTACCTTTAGCTCAGGTCATGATCCCAGGGTCCTGGGATCGAGGTCTGCATCGGGCTCCCTGCTTAGGGGGAGTCTGCTTCTCCCTCTCCCTCTTCCACTCCCCCTGCTTGTGGTCTCTCTCTATTTCTCTCTCAAATAAATACAATCTTAAGAAAAAATAAATTTAATATATTTGATTTTTTAAAAAGCAGTTAAGGGGCACCTGGGTGACACAGTCGGTTAAGTGTCCAACTCTTGATCTCAGCTCAGGTCATGACCTCAGGGTTGTGAGATTGAGCCCTGCATTGGGCTCCATGCTGGCCATCGAGCCTGCTTAAGATTCTCTCTCTCCTTCTCCTGCCCTGCCCCCACCTCTCTAAAATAAAATAAAATAATAAAAAGTAGTTAAAGTATCAGAACAATGTCTTTCCAGGCATTCAACTTATTTCCTTTTCTTTCTTTCTTTCTTTTTTTTTTTTTTTAAAGATTTTATTTATTTATTTGACACAGAGAGACAGAGGAAGAGAGGGAATACAAGCAGGGGCAGAGGGAGAGGGAGAAGCAGGCTTCCCCCAAGCAGAAGCCTGATGTGGGGCTCAATCCTAGGACCCTAGGATCGTGACCTGAGCCAAAGGCAGATGCTTAATGACTGAGCCACCCAGGTGCCCCTCAACTTATTTCTAAAGTTATTAAATTACATTTATAAACATGAAGAATCTATACATATTAATTATTCTAAATGTCTCAGTATTTCTTAAAAGCCCATAATTCTTTTGTATTTCCATTTGAAATTACAAGTGCAAGTGGATTACTTAAGTGTACATCTCAAAAAGGAACCACAAGATTCATCAGGCTGACTTTTTAAAATTTATTTTTTAAATTTTTTAAAAATTAAAAAAATTTTATAATGTAACATTATATTAGCTTTAGATGTACAACATAATGACTCAATAGTTGTAGACACTATAAAATGATCATCACAATAAGTACAATTATGATTCATCACCATATGAAGTTATACATTTTTTTCTTGTGGTGAGAACTTTTACTATTTACCCTCTTAGTGACTTTCAAATATGTAATGCAATATTATTATTTTTTAAAAATCTGTTATTTATTTGAGAGAGTGAGAGAGAGACAGCAATAGAGCAAGTACAAGAATAGAGATGGCAGAGGGAGAGGGAGAAGCAGACTCTGTCTGAGCAGGGAACCCTATGCGGGCTCCATCCCAGGACCCTAGGATCATGACCTGAGCTAAAGGCAGACGCTTAACTGACTGAGCCCCCAGGTGCCCTGCAATGCAATAATATTGACTATAGTTATGCATTACATCCTTGTGACTTATTTATTTTATAACTGAACATTTATATCTCTTAACCCCTTTCACCCATTTCACCCACCTCATACCCCCCGTCCTCTCTGGCAATCACCAATCTATTCTTGGTATCTATGAGTTTTGTTTTTTGTGTGTATGTGTTTTATATTCTACATAAACTATACTCATTTTTAAAAATTCCTTTCTTCTTTTGGCTGTTCTGATTGGGCGAGTTCCACTGCCCTGTCCTCTAGATTGCTGATCCTTTCTTCTGCTTCATCTAGTCTACTGTTGAACCCTTCCAGTGTATTTTCAGTTCTGTTATTATATTCTTCAGCTCTGTGACTTCTGTTTGTTACTTCCTTATATTTTCTATCTCTTTGTTGAAATTCTGCCTGTGTTCATCCATTCTCCTCCCAAGTTTGGTGAGCATCTTTATGATCATTATTTTGAGTTCTTTTTCAGGTAAATTACTTACCTCTATTTTCATTCAGGTTTTTTGTTGTTGTTGAGTTTTTTAACCCTGTTCTTTCATTTGGAATATGTTCATCTGTTTCTTCATTTTGCTCAACTCTTTGTTTCTACATATTAGGTAAAACAGCCACCCTTTCCATTCTTGAGGGAGTGGCCTAGTATGGGAGATGAAACTTATCATTCAACCTTGCCCTACCTAGCTCTTGGTTGTCTCTTGAAGCTATGAGGTTGTCTAAGCAGCCTTATTTATTCTTGCTAGCTCCCAGTTGTTGAGGACATGTCAAGACCTTTCAGTGTTCCAAAGGGAAGGAATCTCAGTCAGCACCTAGATTTTGGCTGATTGGAAGCCAGACCCTCAGGCAGCTTTTAAAGTATGCATATATATAATCCTGTGGGACCACAGTCCTAAACCCTGCTGGTCTCCAGGAAAGGCAATCTGGGTGGTGGTTGAAACAACTGAGGCTCCAGATGAGTGCAAAAGCTCCTTTCTAGGATATGCCAGTAAGCTGTAGTGAGGCCAAGAGAGAGGGCAATGATGGCATCTCCTGGCCTACATTTCCTGAGAGCACCTCAGTAGCCTCTAGAAGCGTGACAAACTCGGAGCCTACTCCTAAGGCTGAAGCTCCAGCCCAAGTAAATAGGCCTTTTTCATAGGAATCCTGGGGTATGTTTAAGTCTGCAGTCTCTTTGGTTCCCAGGGAATGGTAACCTGCCAAGGACTGTTTCTCTGATTCAATCCTGTGAAGCCCAGAAACACAAGCCCTCCGGGCCACCAGAGCCAGGCAATCAAGGGGCATCCCCTGTGTGTACTGCACATGCCTGCCAGCTTTAGAGAGGCAGTAGGAGAGTGCAAGTCAGCACCAGCAAGATAGAGGGAGAGCACAGAAATGGTGTCCACCAGCTCCTCTGTCTCTGGAGAGAGTCCCATTGAGTCCTATCCCAGTAGCAGATGCTTTAGGATTAACAAGTCAATCTCCTTCACATATAGTCTAGGGTCTTTTGAAACTGCTGCTTTTGCACTGGGTCTTGGGTCAAGTGAATATGTGTGTGAGCCCTTGAAGAGCAGGATCTCCATTCCCTACACCCCTTTGGCTCTTGTAGGGGTAAGCCCTATTGATTTCTGAAGCCAGACCAGATGTGTTGAAGGCTTGTGTCTCTGGTTCAGATCCCAAGAGGTGGGGTGCATGATGTGGGACACAAACCCCTCGTTCCTCAGGGAGAAGCTCTCTATTTGTGAGATTCCTCCCAACTGTGGGTAGCCATGCTGGGGGTGGGGTTTTTGGTGAGAGTATGTCTCTGTCTCTCCTGCTGGCCTTGATGTGACTCTTTTAACCTTTGCTGTGGAGGGCACGTTCAGCTAGTTTTCAGATCTTTTTCAAAGGGAACTGTTCCACATGTAGCTCTAGATTTGCTGTGTTTACTTTTTTTTTAAAAGATTTTTATTTATTTATTTATTTGACAGAGAGAGCACGTGAGATTACAAGTAGGCAGAGAGGCAGACAGAGAGAGAGGGGGAAGCAGATGCCCCGCTGAGCAGAGAGCCCGATTTGGGACTCGATCCCAGGACCCCGAGATCATGACCTGAGCTGAAGGCAGAGGCTTAACCCACTGAGCCACCAGTCGTCCCAGATTTGCTGTGTTTATGAGAGGCGGTGAGTTAGGATCTTCCTACCCATTTTGAACCTCATTGATCTTTTATTCTCTTAATTATTATAATCTAAATGCCAATTGTGTGTATGCTTTCCTAACATTTAATATAAGAATATTAAATATTTGATCTTCTTTTTCCTCTCTCTCCCTTAATCTAAATTTTCTCTTAGTGGGGATGGGAGAACAAAGGGGAAATTTTTTACCCAGTATATTGGGGTTACTCTACTAAGACCTTCCCAGGTGGATAAGGTTGCATATCTGCTCATATTTTTGTCTGGATCACAGGTTTATTGTCCTAAGATACTGCCAAGGTCCTGCAGCAGCAGGAGTTCTCTGTATAGTGGTTCTAATAGGTCCAGACAAGAGGAGGAGACTCTCAGCTCCACTCAAGTCCCTGAGATTCAGTTTCTACAAAGTCTAATTCTTCTTCCTTGTAATTGCTTTATCAGTTGATAGGATTCAACTAATCTCTATCTCTCCGTCCTGTTTTGAATTCACTGAATATTTTTCTGACCCCACAGGGCCCAAAATCTTATAAACATTTAAATGCTATCTGATTGGCTTCTGTACATTCCTCATGGCTTTGCCGGGTTCTTTAGCTGTAACACTGAAGAAACCATACTAATGATGGATGAAGCCATTTGATTTAGTTCGGGTGTCTCCCAAAGCAGACTTTGAGACAAGAACAGGAATTTAAGTAGGACATAAAACACTGGGAAGTGAGACAGGGATGGAAGCCAACCAATAAGAAGTGTATGATCAAGCTGGTCATCACTGTGGGGTCCTGGAGCTTAAGGTGAATGAGGAAAAGCTGGCAGCCAGCATGATAAAGGTGTCTCAGAGTCATCCAAGAGGTGAGAGAGCTGTACCCATTATGTACCCATTCCTTTTGATCATGGGTTGAACATTGTTCCTGGAGGTAATTAACTCCCAGCATTTTCAGCCTACTATACAGAAGGGCAAAGTGGCTTCAGTGGTCAGAGAAAGCCCTCAGGCAAAGGAATAGAGGAACTGAATTTGTAAGAGCCTGAGGGAGCTTCTCCTTTTCTTCCTTTAGAGCTTCAGTTGCACTAAACACTAACCAGCCAATTTCCCCATACGGAATTATGATTACCTTCAAGTTTCCCAAGTGCTAGAGATACTGCATAATGCAAAACATCCTCTTTCACCTGGATTATGCCCCTGTTTATCACAGGTAAGGGTCTTCGTAATGGGGTTACCACAGCATGGCTGGCATTGTTACCACTCTACTTACCACCAGGTGTCTTTGGTGTCTTTTGGCTGGTCTCATTCAATTCTAGAGCCCCAGCCTGAGGATCTGCTTCTTAGGAATTCTTATCTCACTGAGTGTCTTTTTTTTTTTTTTTTAAAGATTTTATTTATTTATTTGTCAGAGAGAGTGAGCACAGGCAGACAGAATGGCAGGCAGAGGCAGAGGGAGAAGCAGGCTCCCTGCTGAGCAAGGAGCCCGATGTGGGACTGGATCCCAGGACGCTGGGATCATGACCTGAGCCAAAGGCAGCTGCTCAACCAACTGAGCCACCCAGGCGTCCCTCACTGAGTGTCTTAATCTGGCCTCTCACAGAAGTAGACGGCGGCGAGGAGCAGATTGGAGTGTCAAAAATGTATTTGGGAAGGTGAAGCAAATGAGGAAGAGAACTGGGAAGTAAGACAGGGAGGGAAGACAGCCAATAAAAAGTACATTGTTAGGCCAGACACCACTGTGGGCTACTGAGCTTAATTGTACTGGGGGATCTCTGGGAACCTATGTAGAACACACAATTCAGTATTACCTGTACCCGCCCCCACCTGGCTAAGGGATCTGGGATTTTATTTACTTTCTCCCTTCCACATTGGTGGACAGCTCCTGTAGAATCCTGCTAATTCCCGGGCATTTTTTGAGCTGCTGCAAAGTGGCTAGAAAAAGCCCCCCAAGCAAGAAAATTCAGGTGCTAGATGTCGGAGGTCTGGCCTGCATGCACCAAGGTAGTAAGATCAACGGGATATTAACAGGGCACTGGTGGTATCCCTTACACCATTGTTTCCCATTTCTTAAGGTTTTTGTTCTAATTTGATGTTAGGTGTTTATATGAAACGAGAATATTTAAAGATTTTTGAACAAATGAGTGCCCCAAATTGCCAAAGCCTTTTAAACTGCAATGAGGTATTTTCAGAGTACTAAAGAGTAAGTGTGAATTTGCAAGGGAAGACAGATTTGCTAAGTTGAGCTATTTGAGCTAAATTATTTATTTTTTACTTCTGCTAATAAGACTTCCAGATCTAGATGTGAGGGGATAGAATAAACATGTTTCTTGGATCACTAGAGGAAGGAAAGAATATGAGTCATGTGTATATACCCAGGCAGGAATTTGTTTAGAGAAGAATTGCAGTGCTGGGCATTAATATACCTATTTTAGAATAAGTAAATGAGCCAGTTTTGAAGGTTGGGATCCTTCTGGCCTGATGAGGCAGTAACAACGGAAATCGAAAAGTTTCATTTTAATGTGTAGCATGATTAAGTTTTCTTATGAAATGAGCTGAGTCTCTGTTAGATCCTTGGTTTGCATGAAGCCAATCTACATGAGCTGTGACTACAGTTGACTGTCCTGGCCCAGTTGCATGGGGGTAAGTGAACAGATCTGCTTCATTATCCACTTTCTCAGATCAGAAAGATCACTGGGGAGTCAGTAGTCCTGCCAGGCCTCTGTGTCATGACAGCAAGCCAGGAGGAACTTCTCTGTACTGTCACCACAGCCACCTCCAGACTGTCTCCTGAACAGAATCCAGGTCTGAGGTTCATCCTCTCTGTTATCCCCAGAGAACAGCTTAGAAAGCAGAGAACAAATGAGTCATGTTTAACACGCTTTTAAAAGAACAATAAACAAAGCACAACCTAATTCTAAGGCAAAGCTAACATTTCTCTCAGTTACCTTTCTGGTGACCAACTTTCTTTTTAAGAGGCAAAAACAAAACTCGGACTATAATCTGTATTTGTGTCTTGACTAACGATCAGATGAAAATGGGCCAATCAGCACATTCGGGGCAGGAGAGAGCCAAACTATTAAATTGAAGAAACTGTTATTCTGACTAGAGTAATTTGGTTGGCATGAAAAACCGTACCATTATATTTTAATTCAATCAATTATAATTTAATCAAACCCTAAGCCATATTTACATCTTCAAATCAACTGATGTGAGTACATCACACCACAGTTTGAGATGGGTGGTCTCCAAATACTCTTACGCTTCCTATTTCATTGACATCATTGATGTGCATTTGCCTCAAGCTGGTACCTATTAGGCTAAACAGATGCCTCGTGGTCTACCACCATTGACAAATGCAAGGATTTGACTTTAGCAGGAGGTTAGGCTATCTGGTCCACCTTCATAGATGGTGGGAGTAAAGGACAACCAACTACGTACTATAGGAATGGAGTCTAGCAATGACCCTGAGAACTGAGAATAGAGTTATAATTCACTCAAAGGAAATGCCATGTCCAAATAGGACCACAACAGGTTGTGGTCTTTGTCCAGAATGGTGGAACATTGGATTAGAAAGACATGGGACTGAAACTCAGCTTTGGAAGTAAAGAGATGAAGTAGGGAGAAAGCTCAGGTCCAGGTCTATACCAAGGATCTCACATGAAGCAAGGTGGCAGTGAATGAGAGCAGAGCTCAGCCCTTGTAAAACGGGGTGAGCTGAAGCCAGGCAGGAAGTAGCTCCCCTGTCAGTCATAAGAGGCACAGAGCAAGACCAGAGGCAATGGACATAGTAGCAAGTATGGGTCTGGTGATCCAAACATTGGACTCAGATTTAGCAGAACTCTCATCCAGGTTTGGTGATGGAAGTGTAGGAAAAGATCTTGAGAGATCTTGTTTGTCGTGAGGAAAAGCACTCCTGTGATCGAGCTGTGAACTGAACTAGCTTTTTCTTTGGTGGTCCACCCTCTTACTTATTTTGATTTGGGTATTTGGTATACATATTCCTTAAAAATGAATGAATGACTCTGTCACCTTAAGAAAACAGTGGACATTTGTCCTTGTTGATAATGCTAAAACCCAATCTTAAAGTGCAAATCAGAATTTTGGGGACCTGAATCTGCTACTACGAGCACGAAAGCTTTCTAATACTTCCCTGATGAGATCGGTAGTGATATTAACAAATGTGATTTTAATAAAAGTTGTATAATAAAATGTGTCAATATTTGGAAGATCTGCATAATTCAGCAAACAGTATTTTCCAAAGGACCAGTGCATGATGTTACAAAATTATATTATATATTCAAAGGGAAAGATAGACCAATGGATTTTAATCTAATAGGGTAGAAAAGTTAATTGATATGGTTTTATATTCCACATGGCAATTAATATATAAGAAACTAGCACTTGGTGAATTTTGGTGTAATATCAGAGAAAAATATCCAAAATCAATCTGAAAAGATTTTGAAAATAATCCTCCAAACTGCATATCTGTGAGAGGCAGAATTTTCCTCCGTATTTTGACCAAAACACAATATTGCAAAAGACAGAATGCAGATGCAATTATGAGAATCCAGATGTTTTCTGGTAAGTCAAACCCTAAGGTTTGCAAAATTATAAAAGGAGGCTACCCTTCTAAGTATTTTTTGTCTTGGAAAGTACAGTTATTTTTCATAAAAAAATGTTATTTATGTTAACATGTAATTATTGACTTTGCTATTTTAAATAAATACTTAAGAACATTCCTGTTTTAAATTCTAGTATGGTAAATATGGATAGATATAACACACATAAATAAAGTGTGAAGTGTCCCTGCTAGGTGATACATTTCTTTTTAGATTCTCCTTGACAAAGTATTTTTCCCCTATGTGTTGCATTCAATGTAAACTGTAGCTAATACTTATGTGTTTGGGGTTCCTGGGTGGCTCAGTTGGGTTAAAAATCTGACTTTTTAAAAAAATTTTTTTTTCTTAAAGATTTTTGTTTATTTATTTGACAGAGAGATCACAAGTAGGGAGAGAGGCAGGCAGACAGAGAGAGAGGAAGAAGCAGGCTCCCCGCTGAGCAGAGAGCCCGATGTGGGACTCGATCCCAGTACCCTGGGATCATGACCTGAGCGGAAGGCAGAGGCTTTAACCCACTGAGCCACCCAGGCGCCCCAAAAATCTGACTCTTGATTTTGGCTTGCGTCATGATCTCAGAATCGTGAGAACGAGTCTAGCACTGGGCTCTGTGCTCCACATGGAGTCCGCTTGAGATCATCTCTCTCCCTCGGCCTCTGCCCCTCCCCCTGCTTACGCACCAGAGAGCACGCATGCTCTCTCTTTCTCTCTCAAAATGAGTAAATAAACTCTTAAAAAAGCTTATGTGGGGAAGCCTGGGTGGCTCAGTGGGTTAAGCCTCTGCCTTCGGCTAGGGTCATGATCCCAGAGTCCTAGGATCGAGTCCCACATCCGGCTCTCTGCTCGGCAGGGAGCCTGCTTCTCCCCTCCTCTCTCTGCCTGCCTCTCTGCCTACTTGTGTGATCTCTGTCTGTCAAATAAATAAATAAAATCTTTAAAAAATAAAAATTAAAAAATTAAAAAGCTTATGTGTTTATCTCTCTCATGTTTATATGTGCCTTGAAAATTTGAAGTTCATATTTATTTTCTTAGAGAAATTTATTTCTAAAGCAGAGATTTAACTTCTATAAATTGTGCTAGTGACTGACGGCTATGAAATTTTCACAGAAATTTACTGTTAGCAACAGAATTAATAAAGCCAGTATATTCTCCTTTCTACGAACAAGAGGAAAATCTGTCAGGAGCAAATGTCACTTCTAACATCTTTTTGTTTCAAGTAAGTAGGCAAAGGTGAGTACTCATGGTGTTTCTTATTGAAATTCTTCCCTGCCTTTAAAAAGACCTAATCAAACATTACCTTTATGTAGTTCAATGAAGAGTAATCCCACAGATACTAACCTTCATCTCTGCTTTGACTTAGTCTTAAACAAATAGGTATGTTTGCCCTGTAAGAGGTTTATCTAGTCAATAAATATCATAAAGATACATTTACTATTTTAAAAGTGAAAAATTGGGGCGCCTGGGTGGCTCAGTGGGTTAAAGCTGCTGCCTTCGGCTGGGGTCATGATCCCAGGATCGTGGGATCCAGCCCGGCATCGGGCTCTCTGCTCTGCGGACAGCCTGCTTCCTCCTCTCTCTCTCTCTGCCTCTCTGCCTACTTGTGATCTCTGTCTATTAAATAAACAAAATCTTAAAAGTGAAAAATTCCATCACTTTTTGTTTTTTTTAAATATAATTGAATGACTTGTTTCCATAGCACATGTCAAATGCTAGTTCTGAAGGCACTGGATCTGATGAAGGCTAAGGAAATTACCAAAAGACAATAATGGTGTGTTAACTGGGGAAACACTCTTATGCATGGGTTACTATTTTATTTTCCCTATTAATGATCAGCTTTCAGTGATATAGGAGGATAAAGCTTTGATGTTCACAGCATGGTCCTGAGACCAGCAGTATCTGCCCCAGCTAGGAGCTAGTTGGACACATAGGATCTCAGGACCCACCCTCGGCCTGTAGTATCAAATCTGAATTTTAAAAAGATCCCCCGTTGATGTGTAAACACTCAAAAGTTTGAGAAGCACTGCTGTAAGAAATACAAGTCTTATTTTCTCCACACTTTTGGGGTATTTACCCAGTTAGTACTAAACTACTTGTTTACTACTGTTTTAAGAAAGATAATCTGTGTGCTCAGACCTATTCCTGGATTATTAAAATATTTACTCCTAATGTCAGTGAGCCCTCTTGCTCAACTATAGACCCCTAACCCCATCCATCTTGAGGCATCCATGAAGATGTTTTGCAATAACCAGAATATTCCAACCATCAAACCAGAAAAGCCCTGGTAGCACAGAATGCCTGGAAGCCCCCCTCCATGTCAACCTTCCCAGTCCAAGGTCAGTCCAAGCTCTCTCTCTCTCTCTTGCACCTCCCTAACCTCTCCTATAAAGCTCTAGGTGTCCCTCTTGCGGAAGAACAGGTGGGTTGTTAAGGCTTAAGCCGGCCATCTCTCCCTTCTGCCAGCACCTGAACTAAATCTCTCTCTTCCAAACCCTCGTTCGATTATTGCCTTTTCTTGCGACAAGCTTATCTAAGTTTGTTAGGCAACAGCATTGGCAAATCCAGGTGGGAGCTGTGCTTTCCATTTGTCGGGCCGCCTTGGGTTCCCTGGGATGGAGCAGCGGGCTGTGGCAGCAGCCCAGGGCTCCGGGTTCCTTTCCTGAGTTAGCAGCTGTGACAGATCCATTGGTCACACCAACAATCTTTTAAAAAGAAAATAAAGGTACTCACACTCTGTCTTCTAAAATGCCATATCATTGCGGCGCCTGGGCGGCTCAGTTGGTTAAGTGGCTGCCTTAGGCTCCGGTCATGATCCCAGGGTTCTGGGATTGAGCCCCACCTGGGGCTCTCTGCTCAGTGAGGAGTCGGCTTCTCCTTCTACCCGCGCTGCCCCCCACCATGTCCACATGCGCATGCGCGTGCTCTCTCTCACATAAAAATTTTTTTTCCAAAGCAAGAGTTATTAAGTGATAGCAAAGTGATAGTACAAAGCTCCCAAGGAGGGAGGGACCCGAGAGTGTTGCCCTCAAATAAATAAAATCTTCAAAAAACAAAATAAAATAAAATACCATATCATTGAAAAGGCAAAACACCCCAAGAAACACCTAAATTAAAAATTTAACTGTAGGGATTTTTAGGGCAGTGAAAATATTCTATATGATATCATAACAGTGGGTATATGACATTATCCTTATCCTGAATCATAGAATGTACAACACTAAGAGTGAACCCTAAGGTAAACTATGTACTTTGGGTGATTATGATATGTCAATGTGGGTTCATTCTTGGTTTAAAAAAAAAATACCATTCTGGTGAATGATGTTGATAATGGGGAGGCTGTGTGTTTGGTAGGGGAGGGAGAGTATTATGAGAAATCCCTGTATCTTCCTCTCAATTTTGCTGTATCCTCCTAAGACTGCTCTAAAAAAAAAAATACAGTCTTAAAAAATACTAAATGTAGGACAACAGTCACTGATAAAGAGAGTAAATATTTATATTTTAAAAGTATTTTGTTAAATGTGTTCTTCTTTAAGGAAAAACTGTGAGGCTCTACCAGCTAGCCCGTTATTGCTTAATACCACATTTCTAGGTCAGAAAAGGAACTGATTTGCAAGATAACCTGATAGTTAGACCATCTTTAACATACTGTGTTCACCAGACACAGGAGCAACCCCTTGACTTACCCAGCACCCCCAAACCTCCGTGTGTAGTGAACTCACCTAAGGAAAAGAAAAGGCTTTCCCCAAATATCTTTCATTATTCCCTGGAGTTGCTCTGCGTGAGCGATTGGCCCCGGTGACTAGTAGCTCTGTGGTAGCCTGCTTTAGGTCAGTTGAGATCATGGGCACTCTTTCTTGAAATCGTGAAAGATCAGTTTATAAAACCAGCCCATGTTTTGAAACAACGAGTTATTTTTGCTTGGAAGAAGTGACAATGGAGAAATTCTACGAAGTGTGAGGAAGAGGACAACATGACAACATACCGCTGTCTTTTTATGTTCTATGCATGTTTCAGTGTATCTGTCCTTCAGAATGTGGTTTTTCTCTGGGGCCAAAGATCAAAAAGTTTAAATATGTGTGACCCAGCAACTCAGGCTTTTAATGTTGATCTAGCAAACACTTTGCTGGAGTTTGTACAATATAAGGCATGTGTGTCAGACTTTCCCATGCGTAGAGCATTATATTAATTAAAGGTCACAACCACATCATTCCATACTTCAGGAATTTAGATAATGAGTCTCTTCTCGTTCCTTCTGTCTGCAACTGATTTTAATGCAGTCTAGTGATAAATGTTTAAGAGTACGTGCTTTCAGTGTTCTGATAAAAATGACTGTCAAAATGTGAAAACTCCACATTTCCTACATATTCCATTAGTCATTATTGGAGGAAAAAAATATGAATAATTTATTGGTGAAAGTTCAAATTAATCTGCTGACAACCTAAATCATGCTTAAGGGTTCCTAAGGGTATGGGGCCTTGCAGGAAAAAAAGGCATGCTTTTTGTTAATGAGAAGAGTAACTCCTTGAAGCGCCAAGAAAATAATTTTACTTCCCACAGAAAAAGGCAGCACACAATCATTTAATCCGGTTTCCCATATTGCGGTCATCTTGGGTAAACATTTTTTTCCTTCATTATATTTATAACTACTGTTTTTAATTATACCAATTTGGTATAAATTCACCCACAGATATGTACTAATGTAATATAATTTGCTTAAAATTGGATTTTAAAATGCAATTATTTTAAAAACATCAGTTTTAGATCATTATACTGGAAATAATGCACCTAAATTTAGAATAAAAACTTAAAAAATCACTAAAAAGTATAAATTACATAGAATAGCAGCAGTCTTCATAGTGAAGGCAAGTGTGAACAGAGATTGTGACATAATGGGAAAGGGTTTGAAAATGGGGAGTAGAGGAGACAAAAATAAATGAGATTCTTTGGGAGTTGCTCATTCCAGGCAAAATCTAGGTGAATTATAATAATAACAATTACAAAGTTAAAATGATGGAACATTTATAATGTGTGCAATGTTTTCTATCTAATCTTCAAAATGACTCTCAACATGGATGCTGTGTTTTTTCCTGTTTTCAGATGAGGCACGAATTTGTTTCCTTAGGTCATAGAACTTTTTAAGTGTTTGAGTCACCATCATGATTGAGAAGTTGATCCCAGAGTTCATACTCTTTAGCACTCTGCTATGCTGACCTGGGGATTTACACGCCCCAGCAAATTCCACTGTTCAGAGCCATCTTCTGGGAAGGTCTTTAGTCGGAGGGTTTCTCAGAGTGATCTTCACTCCTGGACTCCATTTCCTCAATACCCTTTCTCTGATCAGTTCTGCAACCAGGCTTTTGCTCTCACAGCTTTCTATAAAATAATTTTTTTAATTTTGAAATAGTTTAAGATTCACAAGAAATAGCAAAAATAGTACAGGGTTGTTGGAACCCCCCCACCCCTAAGCACTTGGTATTACTTTAGCGGTCCTAATGAGTGTGTAGCGGCATCACTTTGTAGCTTTCATTTGCTTTTCCCCAATGGCTAAAGGTATTGAGGAAACTTTCATGTGCTTGCTTGACATGCATATGCTGTCTGATAAAATCTGGGTTCAAGGCTTTGGTCTGTTTCCCCATTGGATTGTTGGCTTATTTACTGCCAAATTTAGAGACTTTGTTACACATTTTACTTACTTTTTTATTAAGATTTTATTTATTTGTTTATTTGACAGAGAGGGAGCACAAGCAGGGGGTGGAGCAGAGGCAGACGGAGAAGCAGGCTCCCTCCTCAGCAGGGAGCCCCCAGTGAAGCTCCATCCCAGGACCCTGAGATATGACCTGAGCTGAAGGCAGACACTTAACCAACTGAGCTATCCAGGCGTCCCTTTAGCACACATTTTAGATATAAGTCTTTTGTCAGGCATATGATCTGCAAGTATTTCCTCCCAGTCTGTGGCTTATCTTTTCATCCTCTTAACAGGGTCTTTCTCAGAGCAAATATTTTTAATTTTTATAAGGTCCAATTTAATGATTTTTAAAATTTTCGGGATCACATCTTTGGCGTTATGTCAAAAATCTCTTTGTCTACCCTCAGGTCATGAAGTTTTCTTCTACATTTTCATTTTCATGTGAACGTTTTATAGTCTTACATTTTTTACTTAGATCTTCTAATCTATTTTGAGTTAATTTTTATAAGGTGTGAAATTTAGGTTAAGGTCTTTTTTTTTTTTTTTTTTTGCCTGTTATTGTGCAATTATTCCAGTAACCTTTGTTGAAATGATTACTTTTCCTTCTCATCAATTTTTAAAAACTGCTCTCACTGAAGTTGCCAGTGGCCTCTTTCCTAATCAAAGGAACAAAGGCCCATGGGCATTTAGGCGATGTCATGTTGATGGTGGAATGTGTGCCCCTACCAGCTTTTGGGAGGCTGGAGGAGGCCACCACCCACTGGGGAGTGAAGCATGATCAGAGACAGCAGGAGCAGCCCTGACTCCCCTCTCTCCCTGCTCAGGCAGCGTGAATGTGGTCTGTCCACACATACTTTTCCAAGCTGTGATGGAAAACAATTTTTTCAAGAATCCGTTCCATCTGTACTCCTTGAAATGACAAGATAACACTGTTGTTTTAATTTTTGTTTTCCAAATGATTTTGCCTTATTACAAAAGTAATATATGCTCATTATAATCAATCTGGAAAATACAAAAACATACCCCCATGTCCCCCTCCTTCTCCTCGTCTCCCACCTTCTCCTCACATATGGGAATGTGAACTTTAAAATGGCGGTCTAGTTCTGTGAAAGAGGAGGACACATGAAGGGGGCTCAGGCAGATGGATGAATAGATACAGAGGTGGAAGCAAGTATGGTAAAAGTTAACATGTTTAATCTTGGTGGTAGGGACATGGGATTCTATATTTTTCCATTCTGACCTGTAGTCTTGAAATGCTCCAGAAATGAAATTAACAAAAGCCCTCAAGATGTTTACTTCCTGATGAAGACACACTACACATTCATGATCTTTATTATTAGATTTATACTGAATTGAGGGTCAGGGGCAGGGTGTCCCCATCATCCCAGAGATGGTTGAGTGATCCTCTTTATTGTTGGAGATGCACCAGTGCTTTTATGAAATGACCTGAAAAATTAGAGTAGAGTCTGTCCTGAATGTTTGGGGAGGTGATGGATGGGAGACGGATGAGGTATTTTCTCTCCGTCTTTTTATAGGCATGCTAGCCCTTGCTATGGGTGACAGAATGAATAAGTGACTATATGGCAATTTTGGAAAATCTCTGCATGTGTTAAGATAATAAGAGCCGGCAAGTGAAGTGATAGGCAGCTCTTAGCTCAGCAGGTCAGAATTGCCCTTCAAAGTCAACTCACAAACTGTAGAGAAAGTTCTCTAGGTTTGGTCTGCTGATGGGTCGGTGATATTTTAATATGTTCCCTTTACAGACATGGCCCCCATCTGCCACCTAATTAGACTCTGGAGATTTAACATCAAAGTATAAATATTAATAGGTTCTAAAGAAGGACATGTTTGTCTAAAAGGTATAGCATTTTAAATTTGTATTTTATAGGAGTGTCCATGTATTAAAGTGAAGCAGAGAATTAGGACAATCATCTAGATGATTCAAGAAAAAAAAATTACAAGACTTTAATTACCTGGACAGTTTAAGCCAAATCTATTTTTGGTACAAACTATTCAGTTACTACTTCATTTTGTGTAGACATGTACACATACAGACATGTACACACTGGACTTTTTGCCTGTACCCCAACACACTTTCATACATATACTTTGACCCCCTTTTGGGAAAATCAGAGCAATACTTTGGCTTGGAATGCTTTAAAAATGTCAGAATTGGGCGCCTGGTTGGCTCAGTGGGTTAAAGCCTCTGCCTTCGGCTCAGGTCATGATCCCAGGGTCCTGGGATTGAGTCCCATATCGGGCTCTCTCCTCAGCAGGGAGCCTGCTTCCTCCTCTCTCTCTCTCTCTGCCTGCCTCTCTGCCTACTTGTAATCTCTGTCTGTCAAATAAATAAATAAAATCTTTAAAAAAAATTAAAATGTCAGAATCTTTTCTCACCTTGGATAAGTCTCTGTGCTCCCTGCATCTCCCTCTCTATAGAATGTGGGGTTTGGACTTTATGAACCTTAAGCTACATTTTATCTTCATGTTTTTAAATAAAACCCCCTATGAGCCTCTTTCTTTCTTTCTTTCTTTCTTTCTTTCTTTCTTTCTTTCTTTCTTT
>ML111142.1:0-46150 GCA_003697995.1 Taxidea taxus jeffersonii | reverse complement strand
TTTCTTTCTTTCTTTCTTTCTTTCTTTCTTTCTTTCTTTCTTTCTTTATGATGGAGAGAGAGAGAACATGAGCAGGGGTGGAGGGCAGAGTGAGAGAGAGGATCTCAAACAGTCTCCATACCTAGTGGGGAGCCTGATTAGGGAATTCATCTCATGACCCCGACATCATGACCTCAATCTCAAGACCCTGAGATCATGAGCTGAAATCAAGAGATGGAGGCTTAGCCAACTGAGTCAGTCAGGTGCACCTCTCCCTCCCTTTTAAAAAAATAGATTTTTTTTTTAGGACAATTTTAGATTCATAGCAAAATTAAGTAGAATGTAAAGAGATTTCCCATATATCCCCGCTCCCACACATGCACTGCCGCCCCATTTATCAACATCCCCCACCAGAGTGGGACATTTATTACAATCGATCAAACTACATGGACACATCATAATCACCCAAAGTCCTTAGCTCACCTTAGGGTTCACTCTTGGTGTTACATGTTCTGTGGGTTTCGACAAATGATATGTGTCCATCATCAGAGTATCATACAGAATATTTTCATTGCTCTAAAAATCGTCTGTGTTCTGCCTATTTATTCCTCTCTCTCCCCACCCAGCCTAATCCTTGACGACCACTGATCTTTCACAGAGTTTCCAATATGTCGTATAGTCAGAATCATACAACATACAACATGTGGCCTTTTCAGACTGGCTTCTTTCACTTGGTATAAATGCATTTAAGTATTTTTTTTTATGCCTTTAAGTTTTCTTCATAACTTTCCATGGCTTGATAGCTCTTTTTTTTTTTTTTTTTTTAAGAGCTACATAATAGTCCATTGTCTGGATGTACCAGCTTATTTATCCATTCACCTACTGACAGACATCCTGGTTGCTTCCAAGTTTTGGCAAGTATAAAGCAAGCTGCTATAACTATCCATGTGCAGGTTTTGGTGTGGGTGTAGTTTTTAACTTCTTTGAGTAAATACCGAGGAGCGCAATTGCTGGATTGTATGTTAAGAGTATGTTTAGTTTGTGAGGAACCACCAAACTGTCTTCCAGAGTGGCTCTGCTATTTTGTGTTCCCACCAGCAATGAATGAGAGCTTGTGCTCTCCTGCTCTATAACCTGTCCAGGATTTGGTATGACCACTGTTCTAGACTTGGGCCATTTGGATAGGTGTATAGTGGTGTCTCATTTTAATTTGTATTTCTCTGATGATAAATGATGTAGAACATTTTTTCAGACGCTTATCTGCCATCTGTGCATATCCTTAGGTGAGGTATCTGTTAAGTACTTTGGTCCATTTTTTAATTAGGTTGTTTTCTTATTGTTGAATTTAACAATATTTTGGATATCAGTCCTTTACAGATGTGTCTTTTGCAAATATTTTTTCCCAGGCCATGGCTTGTCTTCTCCTTTTCTTGACATTGTCTTTCACAGTGGAGAAGTTTTTAATTTTAATGCAGTCCAGCTTATCATTTATTTCTTTCATGGATAGTGCCATTGGTGTCATATCTGAAAAGTCATCACCATACCCAAGGTCATCAAGGTTTTCTCCTGCATTATCTTTCTAGGAGTTTCATGGCTTTGCATTTTACATTTAGGTCTATGACATATTTTGAATTCGTTATTGTGAGGAACATAAGGGCTGTGTCCAGACTCTTTTCTTTTCCTTCTCCTTCTTTTTGAGTGTGGATGTCCAGTTGTTTTAGTCCCATTTGTTGAAGACTAGTTGTTCTCCACTGTATTGACTTTGCTTCTTTGTCCATGATCTGTTGACTCTATGTGGTCCTACTTCTGGGCTCTTGACTCTGTTCTTTTCATCTACTTATCTATTCTTCCACCAATACCATGCTGTCTTGATTACTATAGTTTCACAGTAAGTCTTGAAGTCAGGTAGCACTGACCCTCCAACTTTGTTCTTGTCCTTCAGTGTTGTATTGTCTATTCTGATTTTTTTGCTTCTCCATATAAACTTTAGAATCACTTTGTCAGTATCCACAAAATAACTGGCTGGGATTTTGATTGGGGTTGCACTGAATCTCTACATCAAGTTGGGAAGAACTGACAGCTTGACAATATTTAGTCTTTTTTGTCCATGAACTTGGAATATCTATACATATTAGTTCTTCTTTGACTTTGTTCATCAGAGTAATTCTCCTCATATAGAATTTGTATATGTGTTGTTAGATTTATACCTAAGTACTTCGTTTTGGAGCTTCTAATATAAATAGTAACTCATTATTGATTTCAAATTCCACTTGTTCTGTTGCTGGTAGATAGGAAAGCAGTTGATTCTTATTTATTAACCTCATATCCTGAAACAAATACAGCAGGTGGGATGCCTCTTCAATCTCAGACTAGAGGAAAAGAGATAAGGGAGTAATCAGATGAAGAAAATTTGAAGGGAGGATAGGGATAGGCAGAGTGGAAGGAGGGAATATTCTAAGAGTTGGGGTCATCTACTAAAGATGATGTAGGGCTTAGTGGAGGACTCAAGAAGAATGACGGAGTTTTATAATAGTCACTGAGAGGAACTCAGGCTGAAAAACAAAATGGTCTTTATAGTGGAAAAAAATAGGTACCATAATTTTCATTTATGATTATTTTCAACTAAGCCAACATAGAAAACGGGTTTATAAGCAGGTTTCATGGGAACCATCATATAGCTTGTTTAAAAACACAAAATATTCTCAAAGTAATGTTTCCTCCAGGCCCTTAGCCAAACATCTAAATTGGATGTGTGGTGGCAGATGTATCATTTTTAGGTAATGAGTATGTGTTGTTGATAATAAAACATTTTTAATGTAATTTTCAAATACCACTCCTTATATTGTATTTTGGGGGTTATCCACTTAGCAATAACTGACAACTATGTACTGAGCATCTCTTAGGTGATAGGAACATGAAATAACATGATAAATGAAACATGACCATGACCACGAAGAATCTTTCAGCCAGAGGAATATATTAAGAAGTGAAGAGGAAATTGTGTTTCAGTGTGATGAGTACTGTGGTGGGATAAGCCTGAGAGTCTGGGAACCTTCAGGAAGTTTCACACCCAGTGCTGGATGCTTCAGGAATAAAAGTGCTTGGCTGAGGCAACCTGGCTAGGAACAGCTGGCTGGAAGAGGAATTCCAGGTGGTGCAAAGGCCCCAAGACACAAACTACATAATATTGCTTGCCAAAACCAATACCAAAATATTTATTCTATTCTATGTTGCCTTGCATTTTTAAGACCAGCAGTTGGGATGATTGCTTTTGTATTTGTCCTCTAGTAAAGTTTTGTGTCATAACTAGCGTAATTGTAAAGTTGTTCTATCAGTATTTCTAGGAGCTGCATTTGTTATTCATTGGCTTAAATTATTACACACACACCCACTTTTGATTATAATTAGAATCGATTTAAATTTTGAATGGTCCTAAAACAGTAAGTTGTTATAATTTATGAATGTGTTAGGCATAAAAAAGGAGACATCTATCTATTATTAAAATATTTTAGAATCCCACAAAGATCATTGAAGAAGATATTTTGTTAGAGGGAAAGGATTCAGGGTGAATTTTTAACATTCTTTTTTTTTTTTAAGATTTTATTTATTTATTTGATAGAGATCACAAGTAGGCAGAGAGGCAGGCAGAGAGAGAGAGAGAAGAGGAACAGGCTCCCCGCTGAGCAGAGAGTCCGATGCGGGACTTGATTCCAGGACCCCAAGATCATGACTTGAGCTGAAGGAAGAGGCCCAACCCACTGAGCCACCCAGGCGCCCGAATTTTTAACATTCTTAGTAGCTTCTCCAAAGTGAGTTTTTTTTTTTTTAAATCCGTAGGCATTTTTTATAAACCAGTATTCATCTCCCAAGCAAGGTTGTTAGAAAACTTTCAATATGATAGCCCTAAACTTTAGGGTTCTGGCAATGCTTGACGTTATAAACACATATATTTTTCGAGGAATAGAGCCTTTCTATAAATATTCACTCTGGATGATACTCTTCTTGGGAGTGTTCTTTATTTCAACTCAAATAAATTTGACATTGGTTTATCTGTCTTTCGTTTATGAAATAGGAGATATAAGTGGTTTCAGATGTGTTGGGAATTCTTATTATCCTTCAACTTTTATTTAAACATCATCTAGAGACTATTTGTAACTAGAGACTTTTTCACTCTAAGGCAGTTTAAATTGTGTTGGTTTGTCCACCCCCCCTCTGACTTATTGTTTGAAAGCAGTTTGGGGCTCTTTAGAGAAATGCCTATGAGTTCTGTGGTCATGTATTTCATATTAAATTAGCCATTTTCTCTGACCTGTGGCCCTGGGTGTGTGATGCTGTGAACAAATGGAGAACAATATTTTAAATACAGTCAAACTGCATTTGCCTGTTACAGGATCTTGCTAAGGGATCTTGCACAGTATTAGATGCCAGAGTTTATTATTGGTTGAAGGAATACCATTGTGAGTATTTTTTGTTTGTTTGTTTGTTTTGAGAGGAATTCTGAATTCCTAGAATCTCTGCATAAGAGGGTTACACGGGGTGCCTGGGTGGCTCAGTGGGTTAAAGTCTGTCTCTGCCTTCGGCTCAGGTCATGATCCCAGGATCGAGTCCCGCATTGGGCTCTCTGCTCAGCAGGGAGCCTGCTTCCCTTCCTCTCTCTGCCTGCCTCTCTGCCTGCTTGTGATCTCTGTCTGTCAAATAAATAAGTAAAAAAATCTTAAAAAAAAATAAGAGGGTTATGCTTCATAAGCAATGTGTTCTTTATGTCTGTACATTTTTACAATGCTTCTGGGGTTTCAGTTTGATGACGTAACTGTAATAAACGAGCATTTGGAATAATATTGCTTGAAGTCATTCCATTGATCTATTTGAACTGAAATCCCGTCTCTTTTTCTGTTTGCTATGTGAAGTGGATACAAATGTTTGAGCTGTCAGTGGAGGACATTGAATTGCTTGGTTTCAGGGGGCTGAACAGGATGTACTGTTAGTAAAAGAAATTATTTGCAAAAATGATTTTAGTACAGAAGCGAGAAAAACTACCAAGTTATTAATGTGGTGTGTTAGACATGAATTACTAAGTGGCGGAAAGTTCATACCACAGAATTACAGGTGAGAGAAAACCTCTATTTGCTTTAGACCAAATGTAGCCGGAAAGTTGTTTCAGGAATATTCACCAAGGCTTACCTGGAGTGATGATTCCAAACCTTTTCTCCATTGTGATGTCCATGATATTCACCTGTGCGATAGATTCCCCCTGGAAATGCCCAGATAGGGGAGAAATTCTCAGTATTTTTTCACATGACTAATTGCATTAACTATTAATATTTGCCGGCATCCTGGCACACTGGCTTGCTAGGCAGGGCAGACACGGTTCTCACAGATCCAAAGTAAAGGAATAAGAAAGACATAGGACATGCTTGAGTTTATTCTTATCATATCTAAAAAAAGAATATAATTTTAAAATGTTGACACTCTATCTTTTGCAGCGAATATACTGTAACAAGCCTCATGCTTGATCACTGCACAGTGGTCTGTTCTGCCGACACGTCTGATGCCTGCTGGCCTGGAGGACTCTGGCTAGGGAGAACATCCAGCCATCATGAGATCTCCAGATTTCATTATTACTGTTGGGATGTGGAATTCAAGGCCTGAATTAATTGCAACATACCCATTTTATTGGAGTGAGCTGTTCACTGAAAGCACTATTGATTATGTTTCTAAGAGAAATGCTTTGATGGAATTTTGAAACCAGTACATCTATTTCCATTAGGACTTTAAATCACTTGTCATTTTTATGGAGGTGATGGTGACCCATCTGGGCATATAATTTGATGAATTATGGATAAGAATAATGGGAATGTACTTCATTTACATCAATTAGGAGTTTTTAGAATCTCTGATTGGCTATCATTACTGGAAAGTCTGGAGAATTAGAACTTGGGCATATTTGAATAAATATTATATGCTAAGAATCATGCTTGGGGCAGGCTTTTCATCTTTGTTAGACCTAGGAGAAGGATTGTTTTTCTTTGTCAGCTAAGATGCTGGGTAAAGATTGTAAAGGCATGTTCACATACAATGTCATGAATCCCAAGATCAGCAAAATGGAGAAGGTGAAGACACAGGGAAGGGAATTTCTTCAGTAGAGAAATAATGAAACAACAACAAAAAACATTTGAAGAATACTTTGACAAAGAAAATTATTTAAGTTGAAGAGTATTATTTTTGTCTTAAGAATAGCTGAGTTAAGTATTTTCCTTTAAGGCGGATTCAAATTTTACAGAAGCAGAGAGCAATAAATCCAGGTAATGATATATAGAAGAAGTAATGTAAGCTCTATTTCTTTTTTCCTTATGAAACATCTCTTAGGGCAAAAATAAGACTTTTGATGAGACAGAAGCAAAGACAAAAGGAAACACGTGGGTAGATAAAATGGTAAGTGATGTTGGGTAGTCTAATGGACAGTGTAGAGACATGTAATAACAACTTTTTTATTTATTAAAATTTATTTATGTAACATTTATAAATAATAAATAATTAATAAATAAAATTTATATAAATTAATATATATTATATATAAAAATTTATTTATATATTCTTTTTATTATATGTTGATAAAATTTATTAAAATTTATTTATTCCACACCTAAGTACTAAGTTTTAGGGTGTATGATTTCTTTTTTTATTTTTATTTTTTTTATTATTTTAAAGATTTTTTTTTTTTAATTTGACAGACAGAGATCACAAGTAGGCAGGTCTAAGGTGACCTGTGACCTAAGCTGAAGGCAGATGCTTAACCGACTGAGTCACCAAGCCCTCTCTTCCCAGCGTTTCTTACTGTAATGTCAACTTGAGCAGCATTAAACCTTTGTGACCCTAAAGTCTAAGAAGGAAATAAAAACCACATTTTTATTACTCCATTTGGTAGTATTAGAAGTAACAGGCCTTTTTGAGCCCTTGCTGTGTGCCAGGTATGCTGCTAACTCCATACCCATTTTACCTTATTAATTCCTTGCAGTGTCCTTTTGAGAGTTATTCCATTATTTCTATTTTACAGATGAAGAAACTAAGGCACAGAGAGGTTAAGTCCATTGCCTGAGTCACAATGTTGCATAGTTATTAGGTGGCACCAAAGCCCTGTACTTAACCCATACAGCACACAGGCTTCTCGTGAACAGGGATGTGGTCCTCTATTCTTTTCACTGTTTCTGAGGCTAAGGGGACAAATGGAGCTGGTACGGGGCTCATTCCTCTGAGCACTTTTCCATCAGACACTCTTTTTCTCCTTGGTCTACTGTGATTGGTCAGGAGGCTAGAGGGCATATCTTTTCCCCAGAGCACTTTGCTACCCACAACTCCAATTTGGGTTGTGACCTACTGTTGGGAAATGAGGACTTTATGTAAACTCCCTACTCTCCCTGCTATTCAAAGACTCCATTGTCCAGACATCTCATATGTCAATTTTTTCATGAGTCTCTGTGTGATGACATTTTTAAAGGGACCACATGTTTTGTCTAATGCGGCAAACATTAGACAAAAAGAAGAAAAGAAAGAAAGCCAGAGTCTGGCTTTCTGTTCAGGTTTAGTGAATATCTGGAAATCTTTCCCGAAAGTGCTTTCAGCACAAGTGGTTGGATCATATATATTTTTTTTTTGTTTTTTGTTTTTTTAAGATTTTATTTATTTATTTGTCAGAGAGAGAGGGAGAGAGAGCGAAAGAGCACAGGCAGACAGAGAGGCAGGCAGAGGCAGAGGGAGAAGCAGGTTCCCTGCCGAGCAAGGAGCCCGATGTGGGACTCGATCCCAGG
This sequence comes from Taxidea taxus jeffersonii, assembly GCA_003697995.1. NCBI lineage: Eukaryota > Metazoa > Chordata > Mammalia > Carnivora > Mustelidae > Taxidea > Taxidea taxus. The sequence continues at coordinate 38,366 of ML111142.1, read as the reverse complement.
ACGCTGGGATCATGACCTGAGCCGAAGGCAGCTGCTTAACCAACTGAGCCACCCAGGCGTCCCTATATATATATATTTTTTCAATAGCTTTCAGGTATCTACAAAGAACTATATAATTATATGAATTTCATCTTTGTGATGAGTGTAAGTAAGTAAACAGCTCTGGAACTACCAGAGGACAGATTTGTGTCAGTAACAATGAAAATAACAAATAATCTAATTAAAATGGGCTGAAGACATGACCACATCTCTCCAAAGAAGATATCCAGATAGCCAACAGACGCATGAAAAGATGCTCAGTATCACTTATCAGAGAAATGCAAATCAAAACTACAAAAAGGTATCTCCTCACACCTGTCAGAAGAGCTAAAATAAAAAAGACAAGAAACAACAAGTGTTGGTGAAGATGTAGAGAAAAAGGGACCTTTGTCCACTGTTGGTGGGAATGCAAACTGGCACAGCCACTGCAGAAAACAATCTGGAGCTTCCCCAGAAAGTTAAAATTAGAACTATTCTACGATCTAGTAATCACACTACTGGGTATCTACCCCCCAAATACAAAACCATTAATTCAAATGGATACAGTGCACCCTTAGGTTTATGGCAGCATTATCTAGAATAATCAAGATACAGAAGCAGCCCAGTCCATCGATAGATGAACGGATAAAGATGTGTTTTTGTGAAAAGCACTGGGTGAGACACTCAACTAATGAATCGTTGGACACTACATTGAATACTAAAGATGTACTACTATATGTTGGCTAATTGAACATAACAATAAAAAAATAAAAATTTAAAAAAGATGTTATAGGGGGCGCCTGGGTGGCTCAGTGGGTTAAAGCCTCTGCCTTTGGCTCAGGTCATGATCCCAGGATCCTGGGATCGAGCCCCACGTCGGGCTCTCTGCTTGCTGGGGAGCCTGCTTCCCTTCCCTATCTCTCTGCTTGCCTCTCTGCCTACTTGTGATATTTGTCTGTCAAATAAATAAAATCTTTAAAAAAAAGATGTTATATATATAATATTGTATATAATGGAATATGTTATATATAATGGAATATGTTACATATAATGGAATATTATTTAGCCATAAAAAATGAGATCTTGATAATTTGCAACAACATGGCTGGAGTTAGAGAGTATAATGCTACAATAATTAAGCCAATCAGAGAAAGACAAATACCATATGATTTCGCTCGTATGTGGAATTTAAGAAACAACAAAGGAGAGAGAGTCACACAAACCAAGAAATAGACTCTTAACAATAGAGAACTGCTAGTTACCAGAGGGAAGGTGGTGGGGGGCATGGATGAAACAGGTGATGAGGATTAAGGCACTCACTTGTGATGAGTACCAGGTGTTGTATGAAAGAGCTAATCATGATCTTGTGAACCTGAAACTAATATTATACTGTATGTTAACTATATTGCCATTAAAATAAAAACTTAATAAAAGAATAATAAAAAAATAAGATTATGCTTAGCAACTGAATTTTGATAATATTTATACAATTTACAAAGTGCTTTTATTAGTATGTTGTAGAAACAGTTTGTGAGGCACACAGAGTGAGCATTCTTACTAATTCCTATTTTATAGATGAAGACAGATGAAGAAATCTTGTCAGATTACAGGACTTGACAGAGGCAGCTGAGCACTCACCTTTTAAGTCCTGGCTGAAATCTCATAGCTCCAGCGTTCCAGCCCTTGACTTTCCTAACCCCCGGCTCTGTGGCTGGTCTCCCAAGGAGGCGGGGAGAGTCAGAGGGTAAGAGGGCTACGTAATGCCATCATGAGTTGCTGAAAATTTACATGTGGGAAGCATAATGGACTTCACAGCTCTGGGTTTGCTTGCTGACAGGTTCTACTTATCTGGCTCACTGACGGAGGGTTTCGGATTTTCCTGTGTCTCTGTTTCTCTCTGTCTCTTCCTTTTTGGAATTTACTTATTACAGCAACGTATGATTCATTCAATAAATATTTACAGCTCTCTAACCCACTTGCCTGGGGAATTTTCTTCCCCGATGCCAACCGGGCCCCGCTGGATTCTCATGGTAAATTCTGAGAGGAGGAATGATAGCTTTGGGTATATTGCTGGCAATCCAGTACGGCCTGGCTCCTTTGCTGACTTAATTGGCATTTTAATTGGGAGCAAAAATTTATATCATTGTACACGTGTTATAAGGAAGGCATTATGCAAAGTATTTGGGGTGAGCAAGAAATGAAAATGCAATAAAACTTTCCTGAAGGGCTTTTTAGTCTAGTAAAGTCATTTCTAGGCCTAAAAATCATGTGCTGACTCATATTTTTTTCCTCTCTGAAGCAATATAGATTATCCAGTGCTCAAAGACACAGTGCATGTATTCATTTATTTAATAAATAGTGGGTGGCCATTATGTGATCCGGCAATAACCTGCCAATGCCAGCCGGGGGCAATGGAGCCCAAGACCGCTTTTCCCCTGTCTTCTTACAAATGGGAGAAATGATTTTAAAAGAAACATAAAAATAAATGAAATGGTACAAGTTATGTTATGCACAAGGAGGCAATAAAGGAAAAAAACCCCAAGCCAAACCCCACAAAAAGAACCCAACAAGGGTCTAAGACATGGAAAAGCAGACTCGAAGAGATCTTTAAGCAGGATGTTCAGGAAAGGTGTCTCAGAGCAGCTGACATTTGTTTTTTATTTTTTATTTTTTTAAGATTTTATTTGACAGAGAGAGAGAGAGATCAGAAGTAGGCAGAGAAGCAGGCAGAGAGAGGGGGGAAGCAGGCTCCCTGCTGCTGAGCAGAGAGCCAGATGTGGGGCTCGATCCCAGGACCCTGACATCATGACCTGAGCTGAAGGCAGAGGCTTTAACCCACTGAGCCACCCAGGTGCCCCGAGCAGGTGACATTTAAACTGAGACATAGTGGGGACAGGAACTCGTCTTGGGAAAAGAGGGGAGGGGAGGTCATCCTGGGGAAGAGTGTAATCTAACACGGACTCCAACCAGCAAAAGCAGAAGGGAAGTTTGGCTGCATGAGCAGGAAGTCCAGGGATAGATTACATACCGGGCATGGCCAGAGTCAAAGCCTCAAATGACACAGGCCACCCCTGGTCCTGCTCTCCACCTCACACTTCTGCTCTCCGGAGTCTGTATGTTTTAAAAAGATTTCTCTTGCTGCTCTGGGGAGAATGGGTTGTAAGGTACAAGACTTAAACTTCAATAATTACTTCAGAAACTTCTGTGGCAGGCTAGGTGGGATAAGATAGTGGCTAGTACTAGGGAGACAGCAGCTAAACAGAAGTAGACAGACAGAAGGCATTTCATTTGTGGGGAGGATAGGACGGAGCTCTCAAGGGACCTGTGGTCCATGGGAGTGTGAAGCCCAGAAGAGCAGCTTGGTGTCAAGGTACACTGCCAGGGTCCTCGGCATGCCGCCACCGGCAAGGACACGACCGTCTGGGGAATGAGTGTGGTGAGAGATAGGGTCCAGGGCAGGGTCCTGAGAAACGTCTGGGTGAAGGTTGAGAGTGGAGCGAGAAGGGGCGGTGAGGAAGCGGGGAGAACAGGAGAACGCCAGGATGCAGACGCCGAGAAAGTATGTGGTCTCTGGTGTGGAGTCAAGGATGGACTTGGTCAAAAGCTGCCAGAGGGGAAGGGCAATGGATGAGGGGACAAAAGTGTGTGCTTTGACAACTAACTCTAGCAGCTGAATGTGGACTTGAGTCTTGCAATGCTGAAAGGCACAAACAAGTTCATAGCTAGTAGAGACAATACTCTATTTTTTTAAAAGATTTTATTTATTTATTTGACAGGCAGAGATCACAAGTAGGCAGAGAGACAGGCAGAGAGAGAAGAGGAAGCAGGCTCCCCGCCAAGCAGAGAGCCCCATGCGGGGCTCGATCCCAGGACCCTGGGACCATGACCTGAGCCGAAGGCAGAGGCCTTAACCCACTGAGCCACCCAGGTGCCCTGGGACAATACTCTCTTGTGGGGCTGTGATTCTCTGGAAGCACTTTCAAAACACGTTAACATTTATGACTGCTTTCCCCACAATGTCTCTGTGTGGGGTGGCAGGGCAGAAACTCTTATTACCATTTCACAGATGAAGAAGTAGAGGTTTAGTGTGGCAAAGTTTTATGGCTGTGCACCCCAAATTCCTGCCCTCCCAGGCTGGACCATGTTTCTCAGTCTCTGGTTTCTGTCCTTGCTGGCTCCACGGCCATATGACTTGTTCTCAACATTGGATTGGAAATGAAGATGTGTCTCTTTCCCGCCAGACTCTTACAGAGTGGGTGGGATTTTCCCATATTCTCTTTCCCTTTCTGAGAGCAAGAAGCAGAGGACTTTGATGCCCTCATGGCTGGAGGAATTTGAAAGCAGGAAGAGACGGGATCTCTGAATCACCGTGGGAGGGAAGGCTGCCTGCTCCCTAGGAATGCCTATACTGAACTATCATGAACAAGTAGCAATATTTTATTACTAATGAAATTTTGGTGTTTGTTCTACAGCTAGTGTTATCTTTTTTTTTAAAGATTTTATTTATTTATTTGACAGAGATCACAAGTAGGCAGAGAGGCAAGCAGAGAGAGAGGAGGGGAAGCAGGCTCCCTGCTGAACAGAGAGCCTGATGCAGGGCTCGATCCCAGGACCCTGAGATCATGACCTGAGCTGAAGACAGAGGCTTTAACCCACTGAGCTACTGAGGTGCCCCTACAGCTAGGGTTATCTTAACTAATGGATCTGGGAATACCAAGTATCTTGTAGAGCCTCCCATAGTAAGTTATGGTGGTGTGGTCACCAGAACCAAGATAACCCCTTGTTAAGTCTGCTGACGGTCTCCACTGCCCAGGGTACCACCGGATGTAGGGACAGAGGATGCTCTGTATAGGAAACTCTAAAACTGGGGAAGTGGATAGTTGCACCAAATGCTCATCTGAAAAATAATGTTTCAGATTTTTGAAAAAGATGAAATGAAAGGACCCATCCTGGGATCCTTCTCCATCTGTGATGTAATACAAAATAGTCTCTATTAGCTGCATAATGTCGTGGTTTTTGTGGTCTGAAACTGAAATGCACTCCTAAGAATAAGCTGTCAACAATGTGCATAACATTTTATCCCAGATGGCTCTGTCCTTTGCCAATTTTTTGTGGAAGTCAACAGCTTGTCTGGGAGAATGCCTAAATACCCTTCCCAGGTCAAAGTTCTCCTCCCATAACAACACACTCATGTGTTTTGCTCTAAGACGAGAACAGCACGGTAAGGAGAGAATCACTCTAGACTAAAGTATAATTAGTCTTTTCCATAAAAAAAGGGGAAAAAATCCCCATTCTAACAAAGTATTCGATTTCATTATCCAAGGGCTGATGATCCCCATTCATGGATAATGATCAAGAATTTCTCGTCACCAGGTTTGGGGTTAGTACTATTTCTGACGTTTTCTTCTGAAATAATTACCAGTCCTTGGAGGAAATGATACCAAATCTTCCACAAGTGGCTCGTCGTTTTTAAAAACCAGTTTCCCCATTCACTAGTCTTGGTCCGGAACAGCGGTTTCCTGCTCTCCCTTGCACCCAGCAGAGAACCGTTGTTGTCTTGAACCGGGTACCAGGAAAAGAAGTTGGAGATTTTCCTTTCAACTCCAACTAACTTGTCGTGGGTTTTCCATGGTAGATTTGGTGACTTGGGGGACATCCTAACAGAACAGGGAGGGGTGGGTGCACAGAGTACAGCAGAAGAGTAAATGTGGTGCCCTGGGGCAACTTCGAGAAATGTCCCGTCCAGTCCTACAAAGGCACATGCTAGTAGTTTCTCCTCTATGCCCCATTCCTCTGCGGTTATGGCTTCTTCTTCTTTTTTTTTTTTTTTAAGATTTTATTTATTTATTAGTTAGAGAGAGAGAGCGAGCACAGGCAGACAGAGAGGCAGGCAGAGGCAGAGGGAGGAGCAGGCTCCCTCCTGAGCAAGGAGCCCGATGTGGGACTTGATCCCAGGACGCTGGGATCATGACCTGAGCCGAAGGCAGCCGCTTTAACCAACTGAGCCACCCAGGCGTCCGGTTATGGCTTCTTTTAAGTGCAATGCTGCCGCTTCTCTTCGTTGTATGAGGCAGTTTTCCCTTTGCATGCAGAGGGGTCATGGGCGATGGGCAGTCTGTAAGCCACTCCTCCCTCCCTGAGGGATGGAGGAGCCTCTTGGGACTTGGTGTGTGGGGGGTGTCTCTGAGGTTGGAAATGGAAGCATGGAATATGGGGAGTTTGTTGAGACAGAAGTTCCCACATCAGAGAAGGTCTAGGCAAGCTGAGGTCCAAAAACCTGAAAAGAGTCAGAATGAAGCAGAGATCAAAGATGGGCACTGAAGTTAACTGTATGGAGTCAAGTGCTCATGAAAGAGGGTTGCCTCCATTTTGACCCCAAGCTTTCTAGTTGGGTTCTTCTTTCCAACTCGTCTCTTGGCTCAGGAGGAAGACCCTAAGAGCAAAGCATTGCCGGTGGGCACGGAAACTGCCCCCTCAGCGGTAAGGGCTGCCCTGAGCCAGCAAGACCCCGCCCATGCTGGACTCCAAGGCCTTGATGGATCTGACCTTCACTGCCCACCTGCATGGACCCACCCACCTTTGTCCCCTCTCTTCCTTATATAGACCCGGAAGCATTTCTGGACCCTTCCAGTTAAGTCTTTGAGACACTAGCTGCTGTTTTCCCATGTCAGTCCCCCTGAAAGAGGTTCCTTTCTTGTTTCACCACACTTGTCTCTCTGCCTTTGGATTCTGTCAGTGGGGAGCCAGCCCAACCTGGACTGTCTGCACACCTGCGCCCCGGCTACACGCAGAAGGAAAATTCGATATAAACAGAGTAGGACCTAGATCTAAGCCGCTGCTTAATTACCAAAATTTGCTCTTGCTTATTATTTTTTTTTGAATGATAGTTCCTTAAAATAATTTCTTAGAGTTCCTAATTCTCCTTAAACCTTTCTAGTCTTAAGTTACTTTTAGTGTGTGTGTGTGTGTGTGTGTGTGTTTGTGTGTTTGTGTGTGTGTGTGTGTTATGTAGATATATCTCCCTATGGGGAGATCTTTCAGGGTTCCAGTATGAGATTCCAAAAAACATTCTCTCTGTTGCAAATGGGGCCAGGATTTGCTCTGATGTCCTTGCTTCCTTCTCTGGGCGGTGGGATCACTCTGGGCAGCTGGAAAGCAATGCACTGGGACGTTGGGAATGTGCATCCAACTGGTAGCCGAACTGAAATTCTGATGCAAGGCATGCTTGCCGCTCTCCAAGAAGCCCCAGGAAACGGGTTGGAGGAAGGTCTGCAACAGAGAGATTACAAAGCCCTAGGTTGAGGCAGCACTAGAGATTTTGAGATTAAGGTTTGAGATTCTTTTGCTGGAGGTGGTATCCAGGAAAGAAATGTAATGAAAAGATCATAATTGTTGTTGTTGCTCTTGTTTTTAATCAGTTTAATTCTCTTATCTATAGATGGCTACCATGAAGAATAAAAAATTGTTTTATTGGACTTAAGGGAAAAAAAAACACAACAAAACCTCTAGCAGTTACTTCCAATAGTTTGCCTAAAAAAGCTCAATAACCAATGGTACCTGACAGCACAGAGCACAAGCAGAGGCTGACTTCAAAGCTCAGGGTTACCGACAGGTTGGGCTCACAGGCAAGTGGGGGATGGGGGAAAGGGAGGGAACTTGAAGGGGTTTCTGAAGAGAATTTCTAAGAAAAGAAAGAAAGATAATAGGAAACTGCTGGAGGCACAGGATCAAATCCAAGTGCCCAGGAGGGAAGCTTGGAAAGTTTGTCTCCTAGCCAACCACCTGCCCCTCCCTTGGTTTTTGAAATTATTTACAGTCAAGTTTAATTCGATTTTACTAGGATTTAGGTTATTGGTGGGGTGGGGGGAGAGGTTAGTTGTATAGGGCTCTAATTTTACTTTTTGGAGTGACCATTATTAATACAAAAACACAAATAGCCTGGATTTACAGATGAGGTCTGTGAGAACAAATTTGGAAGAGACACAAGTTGACTTTCTAGGGTATTTTTTTCTCCTCAAAATGATACTTAAATGATATTCCTAGTATCTCCTGAGTGAATGCTGTTTTCCTCGAGATTATCCTTTATTCAGTGCTTGAATGTTTATATTTTCTTTAGTAAATACAACACTTACAGTAACAGAAGTAAAAAAAAAATTTTGGCTGAGTCTGAAAGAACATGTTTAGGAAAAGAAGAACTTTTTTTTTTTTTTAATAAGATATTATTTATTTGAAAGTCTCAGAGAGAGGGGCAGACTCCCCACTGAGCAGGGAGATCTGAGTGGAGCTTGATCCTAGGACCCTGAGACCAGGACCTGAGCTTAAGGCAGATACTTAACCAATGAGCCACCCAGGGACCCCACAAAAGAATCCTAATAAAAAAGAAAGTAATGGTCTCATCAGTTCCTTCCTTCTTCAGATTATTGATGTGACTGCTTGAGTCCTATATTGTCCCCCTTCCCTGTTAATTAGAGACCACCCCTGAGGAAGATGGTATTGACTTGTTAAAGTTTTCTAGTCCTAAAGATGCATTCAGTCTGCATCACCAATGAGGACAAGCCTAGCAAACACTCAGATTTTGTTCTCTCTCATCTTCTCCTGGTATTTTGTTCTGAAAACTGGAGTTTTAGCCAACGTGAAGTTTATCTATAGGTGATTACTTACCACAGCTCAGGCCTTTGAACAAATTAAACCCGAGGAATCCTTATGGCTGTGGTTTGGCGCTCGTTTCCCTTCGTTCAGAAAATCCTGGCTGAGGAACAAGAGGGTACACAGAAGAAAATTTGGCTTTCAATGACGTTTCTGGTACGTAGTTCATTGGATTCATGGAGAAACTTTAGCTTTTATTTAATTCTACAGACCCAGAGTTTAGTTTGAGTGCACACAAAAAAGTAGAGAATGTATTGGCCAAGAATAAATGTCTTCTTATAATATCAGCTTCTGTTTCCTGTTGGGCTTCATGCTTCATGTAGGAATATTCAGAACTTCTGATAGTAAATGATTTCCATAAGGAAATCCTTCATTTAAGGATGTGGTAAACTGGCTTTTAGGTTTTTTTCAATTTCAATGTAATTTCGATACATATGATTCTTTGCATTTGTGAAATGAATTATTGTGATTCTACCACAAATGCTGAATGAGGTAGTAGAATTATAAACAATGCCTTCTTTATTTTTTATTTTTTTTTTTAATTTATGATTTTTTTAAAGATTTTATTCATTTATTTGACAGACAGAGATCGCAAGTAGGCAGAGAGGCAGGCAGAGAGAGAGGAGGAAGCAGGCTCCCTGCTGAGCAGAGAGCCTGATGTGGGGCTCGATCCCAGGACCCTGAGATCATGACCTGAGCCGAAGGCAGAGGCTTTAACCCACTGAGCCACCCAGGCGCCCCTCTTTATTTTTTTTTTTAAAGATTTTATTTGTTTATCTGAGAGAGAGCGAGTGAGACAGAGAAAGCATGATAGAGGGGAGAATCAGAGGGAGAAACAGGTTCCCCACTGAGCAAGGAGCTCCAGCTGCTGGATTCCGGAGGGGTTGGGGGGAGGTGGGATTTGATCCTGTGACTCAGGGATCATGACCTGAGCCTAAGGAAGGAGCTTAATCAACTGAGCCACCCAGGGACCCAAACGATGCCTTCTTTAGAGTACATTTAGCTTCTTTAGAGCTAGTGAAATTTGAGTTGGAAGTAGGTTAATATGAAAAGGGGCAAATAAATATATTTCACTGAAGCTATGGACGTCTGTAAAATTGCTTAGAACGGTGTGGTTGCTAAGCATCATATTAATTTTTGTTAGTTTTCCTTCCTTAGTTTGCCTGAAGTTATTATTTCTAATACTTTTTAAAAATATATTTTTATTTTTTTATTAACATATAATGTATTATTAACCCCAGGGGTACAGGTCTGTGAATCACCAGGTTTACACACTTCACAGCTCTCACCATTGCACATACCCTCCCCAATGTCCATAACCCCACCACCCTCTCCCAACTCCCCTTATTTCTTATACTTTACATGTTAGACTATTTTATCAAGTTTGCTGAGGCTGGCTAGTGCAAGTAAGAGAGGAAGCAACGTTTTCCCAATATAAATAAGTAGGTGAAGAAATAAGCAAATAAGTAAAAGAGTGAGTGAGTGGGAGCGCCTGGGGGGCTGAGTTGGTTGAGCATGTCTGCCTGTGGCTCGCAGCTCATGGATTATGATCCCAGGGTCCTGGGTATCCAGCCCTTGTTCAGCTCCCTGCTCAGCAGGGAACCTGCTTCTCCCTCTCTCTACCCCCTGCTCCTGTTCTCTCTCTCCTGATCTCTCTCTCTCAAATAAATGAATAAAATCTTTAAAAAAAAGGGAGTGAGTGAATAAATGCATGAATAAATAAATAGAAGTTATACTGAGAATGACCTCTTCAGATAATTCTTGGAGTCCAGGAGAGCTGGACTCTCCTGTTCTGAATGGGTAAGGATCCCTAGTCTGACACAACGCAACTGTTTGAACTTGAAGAAGAAATGTGTTCTTCCCTAAGCCTCAACAAGCAGTATATAATATATCCAGCCCCCCTAGGTGGTTTACAAATGTTGTATCATTTCTCTTTCCCGTTGTTCTTATAGCCCACACCACTTAAGGGGTCATTAGATATGTTACAAGAAGATATGGGCTTGGATCACAATTCTGCCACCTGGATAGATAGCATAATTGTTAGGAAATGTCCTCGTTTTTCCAAGACTCCGTTTTCTCATCTGTAAAATGGAGATGATGATAAACCCCTCGTCAGGATGGTCCTGCTGATCAAGCCTGATAATGGTGATTCAGGGGGACCTTGAAAGGCAAAGAGCTACAGAGATAGGAGGCCCCGTCGGAGGCTGTAACCATCCCTTTTTCACAAAGACAAAATGTGAAGGCATGACATTTGGCATTAAGTCCACTAGGTTACTTTTGTTACGGAATCGGAGGTCATGGAAACCTGGTAGTGAATGCTACTTTATGCTTACCTCATTTCTCTCACTCTCTCTCTTTTTAAAATTTTATTTATTTATTTGAGAGACAGAGTGAGAGAGAGCATGAGAGGGGAGAAGGTCAGAGGGAGAAGCAGACTCCCTGTGAAGCTGGGAGCCCGATGCCCTCATGGATAGAGGGCATGGGATAGAGCCCAGGACTCCGGGATCATGACCTGAGCCGAAGTTGAGTGGAAGGCATATGCTTAACCGGCTGAGCCAACCAGGCATCTCTGACATAATTTCTCTTAACGATGTACTAAGCTGATCAAGCAAATGATTAGAAAAAGAATTACGTTATAGAGATAACAATTAAGATATTAGTGCACAACTTTGAATCCAATTCTCCTCCTTGGGGTTAAAAGCCATCAAAAACAAAACATAGAAAACCCCTTGTGAGATGATAAGGAAGAGTAAGGAATATGTACCCCAGTGTTTAAATGCTTCTACAACAGAGCTGTGAAACCCTGGTGTGGAAGCTTAACAAAGGCGGGGAGGTGACAGATATGACCAGATGGGGTTCTCACTGGGGTGACCCACATGTCCACGCTTAGGTACTTACCTGTATAAACATCTGAGATATTTACTTGGCCCTGTAAGAGAATTTGAGGACTGTTTTAACTTAGGTGGGAAGGAGAGCAGAAAGCCCACTGGTTCCATCCACTTAAATCAATTATTGTTCAGCCTAGGAGACAGAGAAATATCTGATAAACATCAATTAGAAAAAATGAACCCTCCCATGAACTAATGAAATGGGTCAATCCTCCACTTCCCCCAGTGGCTCCTTTGGAGGACTGCCTTGCCGAATGCCCAATTTAAGCTACTGTTTCCCAACCAGTAGAAAACCCAAGCGTCTCCCTCATCAGACTACCCTGGGCTTGGCCTGCACATTCCCAGTTTTCTATGCCACTCCTCCATAGTTGTAATAAACAAGGACTTCCAGAGCAATTGGCCGGGAGGGGAGAGATGGCTTGTTTTCAAACCCAAAAAGGACACTCACCATGCTTGTGGAGGGAATTGGGGTTGGGTGCGGTGAGGGAGCCTATGCTCAGAGGCCCAGGATCTGGCGCAGAAACACTGTGACCATTGTCTTTAGAGGCAACAAAAGGGGTTGTGGAAAAACCAAGCTTTAATATAAAGCCAAAAATCTGTGCTTGTCGTTTTGTGTTTATTTGGCATTCCAGTATGGCAGTCATTCTCAGCTCTTGCTGCTGGTTATATTTAAAGGAAGGCGTGTAGCCACAGAATGGGAACCAGCTTCCAGTATCTCACTCTTAAAAAAACAAAACCAAAATCCCACTATCGTTTCCACTCCTATGTCCTTTGAGTTCCTGTTGAACCTTCAGGGCTGGTGAGTGACAGGTCAGTGGGCTCCGCACACCAGAGCCTGCTAACCCTTCTGGACAGTTCTTTGATAACTAGATACACATTTGTGTTTGCTTGGAGCAGGGGCATGCATTCCTTTGCCATTGGGTCAGATTTTCCTGTGTGTGCTCTCTCTCTCTCTCTCTCTTTGTGATTCTCATTGGGCAGTTCTTGTCAATTGGTGGGAGGACGGGAGTGTAATCATTGTGTACTTTGTTCCAGTGTCCTGGTTAACAGTGGCACTGGGCCTCTGGCTTACGGGAAACCAAGTTAACCTAATCTTGAACATCAGAGGAACTTGGTGGAATTAGGGTTATGTAACTGCTGGGCGGAATGGGAACTGGCAGGCAGGCTGATGGAGGGGTGTGGGTAACTTGCCAACAGGCAACGGTCACTTCTCTGTTAATTGGTGTTTGCAGAACAGACCCATTTTTCCTATGGTGATCAATTTAAGAATAGCCTCATCTGTTAAAGTGAACCAATGCTGCTGACTTCATAGAAGAGAGGAAGGGAACGGATGACAGAAAATTCTCTGAATGTAAAAATGAACTCAGATCAACCTTACATGCCCATGGTGAATCACGGTTTTTCACAGTGGTTTTCATTCATATTACTTTGAATGACTGTATAGCTATATTTATAGTTTATCATATTACTTTATTTGATCATCACAATAAATCTATGAAGAACGTAAAATAGGCACCTGCACTCTCCATGTTGAGGAGAAGTTAAGGGATTAGCCTGGGGCCTGAGAAGCCGGCCTGCCAACCAGATCCCCTGATTAGGAAAGCCGCCTTCTTTTTCAGTGTATCAGCTGACTTCATGGAATGTTGACCTGTAGCCAAAACTTAATGATTCAAGAGTTAAAATATAATAAAATGATAACATGTCATCCTTTGAAAAGTCCTCAAGGTACATTCTGATTCTGCAACTCACCCAAGTTCTGACCGGAAAAAGAACAAATGCTGGGGACTGTCATTGCTGCTTCCTATGGGTGCGACAAGGAGCACCCTGCGCACCCCTCCCTTCGTTCAGACCCCTTATTTTGGTTGTTAAAACCTGATTTTCAGGGACACCTGGATGGTTTGGTCGGTTAAGCGTCTATCTTCAGCTCAGGTCATGATCCCAGGGTCCTGGAATTGAGTCCTGCATTGGGCTCCTTGCTCAGCAGGGAGCCTGATTCTCCCTCTGTCTGCTCCTTCCCCTGCTTGTGTTCTAGCCCTGACAAGTGAATAAATAAAATCTTTAGAAAAACAAACAAACAAACCTGATTTTCACTTGACTTCAGTGGAGCCCTTCACTTAATTCTGTCTTGAATTAATCTAGGGTGTCTTATCTACCAAACCTTACATTCAAAGATGACCCAAATGATGTCATCTCCTTTCATCCATGTTAAAAATGTTTATAATAATGGATCATCTCAGGCAAAGTGCTATTGGAGTTCCTGGCCTAGGGAACCTACTGAAAATCCTTTCTTTCTCTTTTCTCCCTTCCTTCCTTCCTTTCTTTTTTTTTTTTTAAAACATACCTTTATTGAGATACAACTTCATACCATAAACCCACCATTTCAAGTATACAATCCAGTGGTTTTTAAGTATAGACACAGCTTTGTAACTAGCACCACAACCTAATTTTATTTTATTTTATTTTTTTTAAAGATTTTATTTATTTATTTGACAGACAGAGATCACAAGTAGGCAGAGAGGAAAGCAGAGAGAGAGGAGGAAGCAGGCTCCCCGCCGAGCAGAGAGCCCGATGTGGGGCTCGATCCCAGGCCCCTGAGATCATGACCTGAGCCGAAGGCAGAGGCATTAACCCACTGAGCCACCCAGGTGCCCCCTTCCTTCCTTTCTTAGATTTTATTTATTTGTCAGAAAAGGGAGAGAGAGAGAGCGAGCACAAGCAGGGGGAGCTACAGGCAGCGAGAGAAGCTCCTTGCTCACAGGACTCAATCCCAGGACCCTGGGACGATGACCTGAGCTGAAGGCAGCCGCTTAACTGAGTCACCCAGGTGTCCCTCAAAATCCTTTCTTAACCAAATTTCAGAAGACCCAATGAAAGCTGAAGAATGTAACTATAGGATCTTATGAAATCCCAATCAACCAACTAGATGGTTAAAGCATAGCTAGCTATTCTGTGAATAACAGCCTTGATCTATAAAGGAAGAGCCTGGTGACTCCTTGTATCTTAAAGAAATTAGTTATTCAGTAAGTATTCATTCATGGTGAACAACATGACTGGATTATTTCTCTTTGGGGTTTTATTTTCCCAAACATCTTTACAAACTGATATTTTGTAGAACATTGAATATAAATATTTAAGAGACTCAGTAAAACTCTGGTTCTGAGCACTTCCTGTTTCCAAAGTTGTGTTTGCTTTCCAGTGAGAATGGATGGTTATCCATTTTCAAACTCTGGTTTGCGTGGATTTAAACAAGGCTCCCCTGGAGGTAGGAATGCCAGGGCAAGAATTAACTAGATTGTAATCTTTGCGCCTGGCAGTCTGACATCACTTGTAAACTCTGCCAAAATTCCTTTGGAAGCAGATGTTCCTAGAGGGGGAAACGGGAATCACTTAACCTCTTATATTTGTTGGTTAAAAGCTGATTCATGGGAAATACAAGAACTTAGGTTACGATTACAAATAATTCACTAGAGATACACCTTTTCAGAGAGAATAAACATGGTTTTTTTTTTTAAACATTTTTTTCCTCTCTCCCAGAATTTCTCATGTTTTAGTTCATACTTTCCCACCTACTCACTGTCAGGGAGGACTTCTTGTGTATTTGTCCCTTTCCCATTGCAATAGCTTCCATGTCAGCATGTAAGTAATTTACAGATTTTAGTAATTTTTCCAATTGCTAGACTAGCATCCAAATATGCACTTCAGGGGGTGCCTGGGTGGCTCATTTGGTGAAGTGACAGGCTCTTGATTTTGGCTCAGGTCATGATCTCAGGGTTGTGGCATTGAGCCCCAGGTGGGACTCTGCACTCAGTGTGGAGCCTGCTTAAGATTCTCTCCCTCTCCAACTCCTTCAGCCCCTCTCCACCCACTCACATTCTGCAAACACACAGGGGCGAGCTCTCTCTCCCAAAGAAAACAAAAACAAAATATAAACTTCAAGACCTCTTTCTCATATTTGTATATTGTCTCTTTAAGGAAAAAAAAAAGTGACCCACAGGATCAAGATTGTTGATAACTTATAAGCAAGGAATACAGTGGGGTCCATGGCAAGACTGAGTATAATGGCCTTTGGTTACTACAATGAGTGAGTGTGTATTGATATATGTATCAGGTGAATATTACCTCTCATTAAAAAAAATCAAGATTTTTAATGTTTTTTTTTTTTTTTTTTTGCTTTCAAGGAACACATGCAATTTGGAACATAAAGCTGAGTGAAACTGATGGAAGACTAATTTGTACTTGTCTAAAGCTCCAGCCAGTTCTGATTTATGTTTTGGCAGTTCCCATTTCTTCATTGGCAGTCACCATTAAGCTGAATGAGTAATCAACTACTGGTAGGGATGTAAGTTCATCCAGAGGTGAACTCTTTAGGCAACTGCTGAAGCATCTTACCCAGGAAGTCTTGGGGACCTTTTGTGTAATTTGTGGTGTGTTCTGTAGTTTTTATGCGTTATTAGAATTTGCTTGTTATGTATTTTAAAACTTTAAATATGTTAGAACCTCCTCCAGAAATTGCAGGATAGGGGAATTCTAGAATGCCATATATAAATCCTACTAAATGTTAGTAGCTATTCCAGAAATATCAAGCTAGTACTCTTTTTTTTTTTTAACTTGAGAACACAAGCCTTTATAGCATGTATCTGATTTAATAAATGGAAAGATCTCTATAGATGATCCCTTTTTAGAGTTCAAGCTTATATGTTTATTTCCAGAGTCTGTTCCAACACCCCATTGATGTTACGGTGGAAAGAATGAGCACTGGGTAGAAGAACAAAATGGAGAAAACAGGGCTGAGACTTAGCTCATCTCTCTGAGTTCATGTCTGAAAAAATTGATTTGCTCTTAGATGAACCAAATAATGCCCTCTCTTCAAAGAAGTGGGAGGGCAAATTAGTGCCTGCTCAAAATTTCTGAGGTAGCTTCAAGAATAAATTGATTAACACAGTCGATCACAGTTATTGTTTTTTAAAGCTTAGTATCAGTTATGCCAAAATTTAGGATGGCAGGCCCTCTTTAGCATCCCTTGAGTTTTAAAAACTCTCTTTAACATCAAGATATTTAAATGATCCTTATATATAGGTCATCTCATTTTTTAGAAACCCAAAAATGAACCCACAGATAATTTCAGATACCCCAAGGGAATTCTGCAGCTAATCCCATCCTGGCAGGACATCAGAATTAAACCTTTGATTACAAAGATACATCCATGGTAGTATAAGCATTTTCTGTCCTCCAAATATCCCGCTCTAGAGTATTCTCTTACTTGGTTTACGATGCAGAATTTGCCTGAGATTTGCTACCTGCCTGAGTGCCCGAGTATCTCCTTACTTGCTGTCTTGGGCGACCAGTTGCTCCGATTTGACTGGGACAGAGGCATTTCTCAGGTCTCTGGGCTTTTTGTGCTAAAACTGGGTCAGTCTCAGGCAAAGCGCTGAATCACTTTCTGAGCAAAGTCCTGGCTGTGTTACCAGGTATCTTTACAGCCTGGAGGTCGGCGTACAAATCAGCATCCCTACATCTGAGAACAAGCTTCCTTACTACCTAGCTCTCAGCACATGGGGGTGGTCTCCTCAACCTCCCCATTCTAGTGCTTACCAGGTCCATTCCAAATAGATTTTCATCTCTTCCAAAGCTTCCATTCAAAATTCTGGCTCTGACTACTGATATTTCCAAGAGTGGCCTGAGGAAAGATGCATCCTCCTTATTTTCTTTATTTCTTCTATATTTATTGCTAAAGCACTTTGCACCAGGTGTCAGGTTAAATGATGTAAACGAGGGCAGACCCTGCTCACCACAGGCATAGAGTCTGGTAAAGCGGAATATGTAAACCAGCAATTATTTACAAAACTTTGTCCCTTAGTCAGGCCAAGACAAAGCTATCATCTTGGAATAAATTCTGGTAGCTTCACACTCCTCACCGTCACAGACTTGCAATTTCACATTATGCTAATTGGTCATATGAAGAATGACTTTGTGCTTTTTTTTTTTTTTTTTAAGGAAAAAAAAAAGTGAAGACTGTCCCTTACACTGTGCGGTGTTCATAATACAGAGACCTTCACAATGGCTGGAAAAACATGGCCGTGCCCTTGAATAAGTGTGCTTGTTTGTGGTAGACAGTGGGAGTTGGAAGCAGTTTTTAATACCTCTTCTAAGCCTTGTAGGTTTTATGGTAACATTACACTGTTCCTATTATCTGGTTAAAATATTTGGATCTCTCTTTATCAAGGAGGCTTCTTGGCTCTCTTTGCAATAGAGGGGAAATACTTCTCTTTTCTCATATACTAACCCTCCCAAGGCAGCATTTTTTAAAAGACTATAAAGGATTTTGTTTTTCAGAGGACCATTGTTCCCAAATTGGCTGTGAACCAGGGAAAAGGTTCTTGCCCTAAGCTGCTTCAGTGTCCTACAACCAGACCTGCCCCCTTATTCCTGACTTTTGCTATGAAGTCTTAGGGAAATATTTGTAGCTGGGGGCGGTGGGGAGGGGCACGTTGGTTTTTGGTCTATTTCACAACCTTACTTTAGAACCTGATGTCTTAGAAAAATTTGGTACTAAAAATCTCTTTTTACCTTTCCCTACCCTCCCAGTTCTCCTTTACTACCTTAAATAATGTGTAAAACAAAAGTCTCCAGGTTTAATATATGTTGCTAGGGCAACCAGGGAGAGCCACAGGAATTAAACCAAAGCCAAGGAGCTGAGCACAGCTTCTTGGGTGAATCTTAGTCTTGGCTGATGCCAGATCTAGCAGGGATGAGTTGAAGTCTGTTTAGCCCTGGATGGAGGGAGAAGCCTGCTTTCTGAAACTCCTCCGGGAAGCACACCATCTTGTCATAGTGGGAAATTGCTTGTGTGTCCCTTCTGTTTCTTGTTTGTTGGAATGCCCAGTCTTTTTCCCATATTGGCCTTCTCTGCAGACGTTTTCACAACAAAGACAACTCTCTAGGTCATCTTTCTGGATGACTAAGCAGATACAATGAGGATTAAATGTAGAGAGGACAGGTTTTTTGAGAGTTACAAAGGATTATACAAATGTTAGTTATTTTTTCACAATATTTGGAATTTGGGAAGAAAGAAGAGTAAGAGGGGAAGAAAGGAGAGATGGTGCATTTTTTTTTTTTTAAGATTTTATTTATTTATCTGACAGATAGAGATCACAAGTAGGCAGAGAGGCAGAGAGAGAGAGGAGGAAGCAGGCTGTCCGCAGAGCAGAGAGCCCGATGCGGGGCTTGATCCCAGGATGCTGGGATCATGACCCGAGCCGAAGGCAGCGGCTTTAACCCACTGAGCCACCCAGGCGCCCCGAGATGGTGCATTTTTGACCTTGAGTTGACCTGAGGTGGTGCTGGAAGGAGGGAAATGTCACACAGGCAGTGAAATGTGGCCCTGCTGGGTATTCTAACTACTTGTCAAGTTTGCCTCGAAATGGTCCTAAAAATGGAAATCCTTCCTAGAGAGACATTTATTTTGTTGTTGTTAAGAAAATGAAAAAGGGGCACCTGGGTGGCTCAGTTGGTTGAGCATCTGACTCTTGATCTCAGCTCAAAGTCTTGATCTCAGGGTGGTGAATTCAAGCCCCTATGTTAGGTTCCATGCTAGGTGTGAGGCCTACTTAAAAAAAAAAAAGAAACACATTAAAAATAATAGCAACAAGATAGTTAAGCAGAGAAGTGGAGAAGAGTCAAATCTGGTATGTTTTACAAAAGGGCCAAATGTATACAAGTTTTCTATCAATTAGAAAAGCAATTTAGGGGTGCCTGGGTGGCTCAGTGGGTTAAAGCCACTGCCTTCGGCTTGGGTCATGATCCCAGGGTCGTGGGATCGAGCCCCGCATCGGGCTCTCTGCTCTGCAGACAGCCTGCTTCCTCCTCTCTCTCTCTGCCTACTTGTGATCTCTGTCTATCATATAAATAAATAAAGTCTTAAAAAACAAAACAAAACAATTTAACTTCATGAAAACTCACTTCGAGGTAGAAAGACACATTACTTTTAAACTTTATCAAATATTTCAATCACAAAAGTAAGCCATGTTTATTCTAGATTATGCAGAAAATACAGATGGAAGTTTGTTAAAAAATCCATCATCCAAGGGCAATCACTGTTACCACCTTAAAGTATTGCCTACCATTTTTCTTTTTAAAAATCAAAATTATGTTCACTTGATCACTTATCATTCTTCCTAAATTCCCCTTGTTGGAAACAACTAATTTCATACTTTTTTTTACTCTTTTGGTACTTACCTCTAAATAATATGTATGTATGTATTTTTATTTTTCAGTTTCAGGCATTATCTAGCCTCCCCGCTATGGAAGATGAAAAGTTAGCTTTCCCCCTCTACAATGTAGATGTGCACATCATCCCTAACAAAATGGTTAGGTGGGATTTTGGTTGATTGTTATTCTGTGTTTACATTGTTACTGTATATTTACATTGTTACTGTATGTTATTCTGTGTTTACATATGTTACTGTATGTATTCTATTGTTCCTGTATTGTAACTGTATGTTGCTGTATGCTATTTATTTATTTATTTTTTAAAGATTTTATTTATTTATTAGAGAGAGAGAGAGCGCGAGCACAGGCAGACAGAGTGGTAGGCAGAGGCAGAGGGAGAAGCAGGCTCCCTGCCGAGCAAGGAGCCCGATGTGGGACTCGATCCCAAGACGCTGGGATCATGACCTGAGCCGAAGGCAGCCGCTTAACCAACTGAGCCACCCAGGCGTCCCACTGTATGCTATTTAAAGGTGAGATTCCAAGTTGAGCTATATGGTATGCTATGATTAATTTTCCTTTTTTGGAACAACTTGGCAATTGATGATGATCTTGATCTCCTTATTTATTTTTTTAGGTATAAACGGGTACATCCAGGATTTGTCAGCATGGACGTTAGACAGTATTGAAACTGTTGGGCTGGCTGGAAAAGGGGCCCCTCGAAATGGCAGACGCGCAAGATGGCCGAATCTCCCGCCGGAACTCCTATAGCAGCCACTCAACCCCAGTAAACCGAAATTTAACGCAAGCAGGAAACCGCTGCGACCCTACCCTCCAACTGCCAAATACCTTACCAAATGTGGTTATGAGCCCCTGCCCTGCCTTGGCCCAATAAAAGCTCGCTCAACCCCTTCCCGGGCGCGACTTCCCCGACTCAATACTCCTCCTGAGTCGCGGAACCTCGCCCGAGGGTGCTTGCGATAAAGTTCATCCTTTGGACCACGTTTGCCTTGCAGTCTCCTTTCTATTCTCGACAAGGGAGAACCTAACAGAAACCCACTACAAAACAGAATACAAATCACATATTTTCAAAAGGTGGAAGGAGCCAGGATTCCTAAATCAGTATTTGGAGGAAAGTCACATACATATCAGGTACTTTCCTTTTGGGCTTTATGTTATACACAATCGTTATTCTATATGGGTTTGTTTTAGCAGCTGGCATGGTATTATTTAATTTCTTATCATAGTCCATCCCTTATCTAAGGTGCTATTTTTTCCTCTTTGTTTTGGTCTCTATCGCTCACAGTAAGGGCTTTTCTCAGGTGTCCGGTTATACTAGGTTGTCTGCTCATTTGTAAGATTCAGGGTCTAAAGAGCTAATTAGTAGTCTTAGCAGATGACCTTTTCTGTAGGGTACTCTGGTTGGCCCCATTTCAATATTTTAAGGGATTTTTTGGGGGGGAGGGAGGGTGTTAGTAGATTTCCCAGAGAGGGCTCTTTCAACTTTTATCTGAAGAGTGAACTCCTTGCTGCCAGTGTTCTGAGCATTGAGTGGAGAAAGCCAGCTGGAGGGTCTCAGAATTTGGTGTTTATAGGATCACTGAATCCCTCTAGTATAACAGTAGTTTAATTTCTAGATTTTACATTCCTAATGATGTTGATAGATTTCCTTATATTTGTTTTTAAGTTAAATATATTTTTGTGTGAGTGTTCTGCCCCCATTTTGAGAACAAGGACTGCAAAGTTCACAAGGGAAAAAGCGAAAGGAGCTGACACAAGCTGAGGTTCCAGCATGTTCTGGAACCTTGCTAGGTGCTTTACATGCATTGTCTCCTTAAATTTGGCTCTCAAAACTACCCACACAGAGTGTCAGACAAATACACATTGCCCGGGCGCCTGGGTGGCTTAGTGGTTTAGGCCTCTGCCTTCGGCTCGGGTCATGATCAGGGTCCTGGGATCGAGCCCCGCATCGGGCTCTCTGCTTGGCGGGAAGCCTGCTTCCCCCCCCTTCTCTGCCTGCCTCTCTGCCTACTTGTGATCTTTCTCTCTGTGTCAAATCAATAAATAAAATCTTTTAAAAAAAAATACACATTGCCATAAAATGGGAGAGCCACTTTTTAAATTTTATTTTTACACATCCAGAGAGCAGGAGATGCGTTTTATAATTTAGCCTTTCTTCCTCAGAAATATAACTAAGACAAGATGAATTTCCAAAATCTTTAAACAAAACAGTCCTCTTCCAAAAATAACAATTAAAAAAAAAGCCATTTTGAAGTGTCAATAATACTTTCTATCTTAACTTGGTTGTTATCAAATGCCTCTCACAGTATGTAAGTTGTCATTGTTGTCTTTGTGGGTTGATCTCCCTAAGTGGGAAAGAAGGTAGGGAGCTGGCCCACGAGGGAGTGTAGGGTTGGAAATCAGGGTCAACCTGTGGGTTTATTATGCCACACAACAAATCCCCTAACGCCCTGAGAGGAAAAACAAGCATGAGTTTCCACTCAGTGTTTCTCAAGATTTCATTGAGAACACAGGTTAGGTTAATTCAATTCAACACATGTGCAATGAGCCAGTTGCTTGTGCTTATCTTACCTGACCTATCAGCTGCATTCAACACATTTGAAGATGCCTTCCACCTTGAAACACTTTTCATCATTGGGCATCTGGGATACCACAGCTGCTGATATTCCTCTACCTCTCTGACCACCCCTTCTCAGTCTCTTTTATTACTTCTGGGCTGACAACTCCAAGATATATAGCTCTGATTTAGACCACAATATAATAAAACGGTTGAAAGCAAAAGACTAAGAGAGCATCTTGAAAGCTGCAAGAGAGAAGTGACTGTTATGTACAAGGGTGCTTTAATAAGATTAATAATTTCTCATCAGAAACCATGGAAGCCAGAGGGCAGTGCAATGACATATTTAAAGTGCTGAAGGAAAAAAAAAACACCACAACCCATCAGCAAGAATTTGATATCTGATAATATTGTTTTTCAAAAATGAGGAAGAAATTAAAATATTAAGACAAGATAAACAAAAGCTAAGGGAGTTCATTACCAGTAGACCTGCCCTGCAAGAAATGCTAAATTTAAGTGAAAAGACATTACTTGGTACTCAATGCAGTTTGAAAAATTAAAGATCTTCCGTAAGGTTAACTAAGAAATTGAATGATGTTTTGTGTGATATAATGGAGAATTTATCTGGTCTTTGTTCCTAGCTCCCAGCAGAGCTTAACCCTACCCCACCCTAGTTTCCTGCTGGTATGTCTTTGTTATGTTAATGAGGCAACTCACTGGGGAGTTGCTTCAGGATGGGGGCTGGTTACCAGAAAGATCAACCATGTGATTAGATGATTGGAACTTTGAACCAGCCCTACCTCTAGGAAGGGGAGGTGAACTGGAGATCGAGGTCAATTGGTTTAATCAATTATGCCTACATAACTCAGTCCCGATATAATTTCTGGACACAGAAGCTTTCTGCTTGGTGAACACGGGATAATGATGTGCTCGGATTCCACAAAAGGAGGGCATAGATGCTCTGTATCCTCCTCCCCTCCTTCCTTCTTCCAAATCTTGCTCTATGTATCTCTTCATTTGGCTGTTCCTGATCTGGATCCTTTATTATAAAACTATAATTGAAAATACAGTGCTATCAGTAAATTCTGTGAGTTGCTTTAACAAATCATCAAAACTGGGGGGTTGTGGAAATCTCTGAATTTATAGCTGGTCAGTCAGAAATGTGGGTAGCCGCCAAGACTTGTGACTGCCATTGGAAGAGGGGGCAATCTTGTAGAGGACTTTACCCTTAACCGGTGGGCTGTATGCTAACTGTGGGTAGTTAGTGTCAGAACTGAATTACAATATACCCACTTGGGTGGAAATGGACACACTATGTTTTTGATTTGTGACACCACTTTAAATTTCCTCTGTGATTTGAAAGATGCATAAAATTAATGATAAATCTATGCTATTTGGCACACAATGTATAAAAATGAGGACAGATCCAGGCAAATGAACATTCTTTATTACCATAAAGTGTTGGTTCTACATACCAGATGAGTGAAACTGAGTGTGTGGAGAAATCCCTCAGCCTAGAGCCAGCACACCTGAGCACATACTTTTCTCCTAATCCTCTTGACCTACTCTCACTCACCCCACTGATGGCAAGAAAAGGTATTTGCCCAGGAAAAGAATTCCAAGGAAAGCAAAAGTGACTTTCTCTTTGAAGTCTAGAACAGAGAGCTGGTTTAATTGGTCCTTCCCAGATATTTTCAGGGAGTATCTGTTCTCAAGCAAGAGCAGCCATGAAGAAACTTCCAGAAGAATGGAATGTCAGAGAAACTGTTTATTTACTGCCATTTGTGTTCCAACAAATGTTCTTGCCTAAGACTCACCCTTAGCACCCTCCTCCTTAGGAAAAGCCATTTGCACAAGAGACAACAGAACCAGAGATGGAGAACATGCATGGCCTGCATTCTTGCTTCACTTGCTGTTACTGAACCAATTAACATTGGGAAGAGGATGAGGTGTTGTCATTACTTACCTGTCTCATAAGCCTCTGGCATTTTTATTATGTTTTCTTTAGAATAAAACAACACATATACATATTTTCCAATGCTCTGTGGCATACTAATGTTACTGAGCATCTCTTCAGGCAAAGAGAATCCTTTGTTTACTGAAGGCATAGAAAATTTACATTGTTAGACATGCCCTTCAAAGATGGTGGCCAATTCCAGTAGCCTTGTTACTGAATCAAAGAAGCTGTCCAACCCTCGTGTTTCTTATCCATCTACCCATTCTCCCATTCACTCTATTTATGTCATGAAACCTGGGAAAGTTGGAATAACATGATGAAAGAAATAAAAATATCCTCCAAAATTCCATGATTGAGAGCCTCACCATTTCAGTGTATTTTTTTTCTGTACACACATACCCAAATATTCATCAAATTGGGACTATTCTTACACTCTTTAATAATCTGACTTTTTTTTGTTTGACTTATGCAAATATCTTCCTCAGTGTCCATTATGCCCTTTCTTTTTTTTTTTTTTTAAATTTTTTTTTTTTTTTTTTTAGAGAGAGAGAGAGCAAGCACAGGCAGACAGAGGCAGAGGGAGAAGCAGGCTCCCCGCCGAGCAAGGAGCCCGATGTGGGACTCGATCCCAGGATCGCTGGGATCATGACCTGAGCCGAAGGCAGCTGCTTAACCAACTGAGCCACCCAGGCGTCCCCATTATGCCCTTTCTAATGTTGCATGAACATCCTTGTTTATGTACCTTTAGGGCCTCAAAAGTAGAGGTGGCCCCATCACAACATAGTGTCCCAGTATAGTCCATGGCAGCAGAGTCCCAGACGGCAGAATTCCAGGTTTCCAAGGTACCCAGAGAACCTCTTCCTGGGTGTCTCGTAGCTAATGTGTGCTGTTGGGATGATGAATCCAAAATGTTGCCAGCTTCTTCTCACCACACTTGGCCCTATCCCAACTCTGCAAATCTGCCCTTTTGGGGCCAGCAGGACCACTAAGTCCTATCCCCAGGTGATTCTTTGTATCATGGAGACAGAGGCCTCAATTCGTGGAGCAAAACATTTTTCTTTGACAGAATCCTTAAATTCAGCTGCTTCCAGTCTTCCAGGGCTGAGTTTAACTGCTGTGGTGTTACCTAAGCGGCTCCAAACAACCGAGCTGCCATTATGTTCAAGCCCTGAGACTTGAGTATCGTTCCTGCTAGGTAGACAAATCTACATATCTGACTTACCAGTAACAAGTTCCCTAGAATTAACCTTGTTTAAAAGAATTCCGCAGCCTTGCACCTCAAAGTGTAGACCCCAGATCAGTATCAGCATCATCAACTTACTAAATCAAAACTCTGTGAGTCCGAGAAGCTCTGCACTATCTTGGTTTAAGGAAGACCCAAGCGAACCTCATCCTGGAAGGCTAGGATTAAAGTTGGACGTCAGGGCTGCACACAGATTCCCTGGGGAACTTGATGAAATGCTGACCCTAATTCAGTAGGTCTGGTTTGGAGCCCGAGATTTTGTGTTTGTAACTACCTCCCAGGTGATGCCAATACTGTTGGTCCTTGGACTACATTTTGAGTAGCAAGCAGATAGCAGTTCTTAAAATTTGTCAGACACTTGTTAAAATACAGATTCCCTGGCTCCAACCTAGACCTGCTAATTCAGATTAACCAATTTTTCAGGTGACTTTGGCGGTTAGATAAATTTAAGAAATGCGGAGGTGTAGGGATCAGCGCTGAATGTGGCCCCTAGGAGGTGAGGGGATGAGGCACGGAGAGGCAGCTGAGTGAGACTTGGGACAGACTCACGGAAATGCCTTTGCTGTTCACCTCCAAACGGGAGGGGTGGATGGGTGTCTGAGCGCCCACTAGTGGTCATATCAGGTCAGGACTTGCCTCTGCGTTGATGTCCTGCAGATCCTCTCGGTTTCTTTCTCTAGTGCCTCTTGAGTGTTTATAGCATTTTCATGAACTGTAAATCAACCCCAGACTCTGTGAGCACAGACCTTCAGCACCGTTCCAAGTCAGAGTTCCCAAAAATGCCATTCATGAAGTGTTGGAGCCAGACACAGACTCGGCTATGGTTCCACCAAGGAATTGGCTCCTTGTGCAAACAAAACACACAATCCAACATCGCATGGGAATCCAGTGGTTCTTGGAAGAGAAATGAGAATGGAGGGAGTGATCACCTCTGTGGACTCAGTTTTTGTCCACTCTTTGGAATTTTTCATTTGATTCCTGTTGCTATCAACAGGTTGACCTCCAGGGTGTGCTGATTCTCCTTTCTCACTAGCTCTAGCACAGACAAAAGCTACTAATTCATTTATTCATTCACTGGACACATCATTGTGCAGCTCATAATTGCCAAGTACCCATGCGAGATGCTGCGATTCAAAGGATCGAGTCGAGTAACATAAAGAGCTCATAACAGTGTAAGGTATAAAGCAAGCACTAAATCGTGAACTCTTCCAAAGGCAGGGAAAGGGGAGATATTTTGCTGTAGTTAAGACTCAACCGATGGGGTTGCTTCATGCTGCAAGCGCTGACTTGTCTTTCTCCTTTCAACAGACTGACTTCAACTTCAAGAAAGTTGACTGTTACTTCAAGAAAGATTCATTGAAAGAAGGAAATAAAAGACACAGATATAGTGTTTTTAAAAACATTTTTAATGAAGAAATAATTCCATTCCAAAATATAGACACACAATTAAATAGTTTAATCACTTCAAAATATAACATGTCTCCCGGAGGTTCCAGCACGCACACACACACACACACAAAACAATACTTAACAACAATACAGAAAAACCCATACAATAGTAGTTTTGTTACAATACCAGTGAATATTGTGAAATCTTTAGTGTCTCTGAATTGGTTATTTCAAATGGTGTCAAATGACAGTAGTCATACTTAAAAACGTCTTAGTTAGTTAATTAGCCTCAAGATGGAACATTTCTGATTTTTTTTTCTCTTTTTGGTTCAAAAGTAAAAATGCCCTTTCTTCTGAGGACACGGTGGAGTTCTTGTTTGTGGCTCCTTGCACGGAATCAAACCAAGGGGATTGCAGCAACCAAAGGTCGCCGTATTTACAAGGTCTATCTACAGTTAACAGCCAAGAACTAATAAGAGTGGACAAAGATGGTCAAAATAAAAGCAGACATCAGTGCTAAATTATGATGCAACAGTTTGGCTCATGCATATAAGAAAATACATAGTATATCACAACAAAGGCCACACTCTTATGCAATTCAGTTCACATTACTACTTACAAATGAACCTTCCCTGCCTTATAGAGATCACTCGAGAATCCATTTTTCACAATCTCCAGCACGTCTCCCTCTGACCAACCGAACTTACCCTGACTTGCGTCCTGACCAACCGCAACTGATTCCTGAATCTCATACAGTAGATTTTGCCCTCCCCGCCCGCCCGGTCCTTCCTCCCGCCTTCCCTCCCTCCACATGGCACCGTGGGGGTGGTTGGCTGTGTTAGACCAGTGCTCATTAATAGGCTATCATCTCTGGTGGAGATGGATATGCAATTTATTGTGGAACAAGAAAGAAACAACCCCTGCAAGATAAAACTGTCTTGCGGACAGGACAGGTGAAACCTGCTGAGTTTGCACTTAGAACAGGTCCCAAAAGTAAATTTGGAGAGCCAAGGAAAGAACCCCCCCCAAAACCACAAAAACCCAAAACAATACACGCCATTTTGTCTCGGTTACAGGACAGGGGTGCTTGGGTCTGGTCTCAGTGCTGACGTGGAGCTAAGAGAAAGAAAAGGCGGCTGGTTAGTCAGGAACTGGTCATTGGCGGCAGTTTCCAGAGTCCTTGCAATGGCTTCTACGATGCTAGCGACAACCGCCGGGTCATGGAGTTGGCAATGAAAGCTATGACAAGTGGGAAGGTTATCAGCAAAACGGTTCGAACCTTAGACAAGCATTTTGATGTCAAAACACAGAGTGACAACAGATGTCAGCTCAGTCCAGTCAGGGGCCAAATGCCACTTGCAGGATCCGAGTTCCGAGTTTCAGAACTATCTGGCTATGAGTCAGAGCTGACGGCAATTAGGTAGCTGGGATGGAGTGGTTTTAAGTACTGAGTATGAGGCACGAGTGGCCACCTGCTCCATCTAGAGAGGTATGGTTTCACAGACGATGGGCGGTGGGAAGGAGATGAACATTAAGATAAACCAACAAAACTCATAATAAAATCCATCTGTGCAAAGAAATCTGAGAACTGTGCAGTTGTGCCCCTTTGGTGTAAGCCTGTTCTCGGGGACATTTGTCAGGGTGCTTCTTTGGGAGAAGTACGAAGAAGCACATTAAGGACAGCGTGGGCTTCTTACTAACACCAACCGAGAGCTTTGCTATCGCCGAGGCAAGCGATTTTGTTTCAAAGGGCAGCCAAGGACACGGTTTTTGACCAGACGCAGACATGCCCTCTGGAGAGGGACCTGGCAGGTGTCAGGATGTCTGTTCTCAGCTGGGCACACACCAACCACCACCTACGTGGGGGGTGGGAGAGGGTTTTTGCCAGCCCCGGGAGCAAAATCGAATCGCTGAAGCTTTGAGGTTGACTCAGAGCCTTTCTTGCTTATTCTGAACCAGGACTGTTTAGAGGTTCTATATGCAACTTTATTCTAAAGCAGTGGTTCTCAACCTTTAGCATGCATCAGGAATCACCTGGGGGGCTTCTTAAAGCACAGATGGCTGGGCCCAATCCCCAGAGTTCCTGATGCAGCAGGACCAGGTTGGGGTTTAAGAATTTGCATTTTTAAATAAATTCCCAAAGTGATGCTGATGCTGTGGGTCCAGGGCCCCCACTTTGAGAGCCACTGTTCTAAAATGACATTCTCTTCTTTCTTTTAAAGGAGACAGGAATTCCAGAGAAGCTGCCCATTTAAGTATAACGTATTCAACACGTTGCCAGATTTTATTTCATCCAGTCGTGCAACAAGTAGATCCTGTTGTCATTTCCCCAGAATCCCTAAGGGAGGTCTTTAATGCTCCCTGACAAGGGCCCTCAGAAAGGACCATCCACAGAGCCTTTCATTCTTCCTTCTTCGACCGTGCTTTTTGCACATCAGCTTTTCGCTGAGGGCAAAATCCCAACTCTACTTAGAAGAGCCCGTTTCCTCTCCCATGACCACAGAAGGCTGCATGCAGAACACCAGGTAGCCAGCTAAGGCAATAAACATTCAGAAATAAAAGGAGAGTGAGCATTTGCAAGCACACTTTAAGCCTGTACATTTAAAGCTGAAGGCCTCCAGACAACCTGATAGGGGAAGCTGTGGACGAGCGGTGTGGTTAGACATGCTCCCTAAAGCTGAAACGAGAGGGACGCGCCCATGGAAGAGCAGAGACAACTTGAGTCCGTGTGGGGGTCGTATGGCACCTGTGGTTTATAAACAGCTTTAGCAACGAGTATTTCAAAACATAGTTCACAGTTTTTAAGAAGATCTGTGCTGATTTTAAAAACTAGAGTCTATATCATTTGAATGTTGCCTTTGTCTTTTTGAATATGATATCTATTTGGAAAAAATATTTACACTAAATTCTATGGCTGATTTGTTAAGAGTATCTTGAAAGAAAACAACCCCAAGTTGGAAAGAAGCCCCAAAGACTGGATTATCCTGGTGTGATGGTTCAAGTCATTGCTCAAAGACGCTGAGAGACAAATGTAGACAGTGCGGGCCAAGGACCCTTCTTGGCTTCCGGGCTCTGAGTCTGTATACTAAGGTACCAAATCCTTCGGGGTTAGTATATAATTGCAAGTGGTTGTTTTTTTCCAATTGCTGTGGGAAAAAAAAATGTACAGTGTATAATAAACTGGTTCGCTAAAATCCCAAAGAATTCAGAAATCAAATGTCTAGCTATAAACAGTATTAATATTGTCACTGTAAACTCAACAGGTTCGATAGCATGTGCAAAGGCTTAAAATGCTTGTTAATACTGCCATCGTGAGCAACAGCAGTGTGGTTTTCAGCTTGTGGGTTTTCCTTTTTCTCTCCGTGTGTGTGGCGGTGGCTGTTTTTTTGTTTGTTTCTAATCAGGGATGAGCCGTGTTACAAAAGATGTAGCTGATAAGTTAGCTTTGAACAGGAGTCAGAAGTCATTTTTTTTTTTCCTTCTCAAAACACACACCTACGAACTACAAATCTTAGAACGAAAAGTTAGCTGCGCTCTGGTCGGCAGAACGCGTCTCTAAGGGTGGGGGGTCTGTTGGGAGTGGTTGCGCGGGGGGGCTCCTCTTGCCGCTGAGGCTGCTGCCCGGCGTGTCTTCTCCTCTCTGGGGGTGGGTGCGGGGCTCTCCTTCATCACCAGCTCTCGAGTTACCTTCATCATCTGTCTGCCTATAGCTTGCCTGGGAATAAGGAATGTGTAACTTTTTTTTAAAAGATGAAAACTCTTCCCTAAGTTAGGGCTTCGAAGCTTAGGGTTTTCCCCAGCAACTCCCCCGCCCTGCCCCGACACACATATATTCACACACTCTCTCTCTCCTCCCTTCCTCTGACAATCAGAAGCCAAGGTCCTGGGACACGGTGTGCCATTGCTCCTTCTGAAAGAGAGGACGGGAATCCTCTGCGTTGGGTCTCTTGCCTAATGGGAGCTTGAGGCATCTGGAGGGTCGAAGCAAGGCAAACGGAAATGTTTGTGCTGTCCTTCCCTGACAAGCAGATGAGACCAGTAACCTACCATCGAAATGCCATGGTAATTAGAAAAAAAAAAATCCACTTTCGATTGTCCAGGCCCCAAGTTTCTGAAGTTAGGATGTGGCTGGCCAAGGAGAGTGGTGTACCAGGTGGAGAGAGGGATGGAAAAGGGACAAATCCAAGATCTGAGTCTGCCAAATGGAGTTTTGGTGGATTCTTAAATTTAGTGTTAAATATTACGTATACTGTATCTCTTCCAAAGAGGCTCCTTGAAAGGCAAGGTTTTACTCTGTTCGCTGCTGTTAGTACTGATGACTGCATATTTATTTTCAAATAGCTCTTTTTGAGCCAGAGGGTGGGTCTTTTATTTGTCTGGGGTTCCAACCTCTGTTCCTTCCCTGTGTAGGGCTCTGCCCTGGCGGACACCTAACTGACTTGCAGCGGGGAAGCTGGCTTCCAGACCCTTGGATAAGAAATGCACACTTTGAGGCAATTTCTGGTCTTGTCGCATGGTCCAAAAGCCCAAACCAATTGATTTCCATAGCACAAACTGTTCCAAGATTTCAGCTTTATTTCTTGGCTACCTCGAGAACTAGGATAGAACTAGCTGGAAAGATGAAAAGCCACTGGCTTTTGGATTGATCCGTAAGGTTTTAAATACCTTTTGCCTAAGTGGCTGATTTCATGACAGGCTAGTTCGTATCTAGAGTCCCGTGTAACCCCAGCTTGGTAGCCACACGATGTAGTAAATGGCAGAGGCTGCAACGGTTTCCATTTCTCACCACCAAACTGACAACAAAAGATGAAAACAATGGCTTAAGAACTTTCGGAGTACTGAAATCTTTGGCTTTTTGGTAGAAGACCCAAATGCCACTTCTTATCTGAGTTTATGTCAAGGACATTTCATTAGTTTGTTTAAGAAAATATTTTTCTAGGAACTAGTGACTGATGTTTAAATAACGTGCAGAATAAAAATGATCCAACTGGGGCCACTAAGAGAAAGAAAATGCTGTGAAAGGAGAGGCTTGCTCCTTTGGGACTAGGTCTGTTATAACGGGAGTAGATGTTTTCAGAAATGGCTCTTGGGAATTGTTTCCACTGTGGTCATCATGACTCAGGAGAGCACGGGCTGTGGCATTCTCAAATCCAAGGGACGGAGACCAGAATACATAGTCAGTTACATCGATAGGGCCTCAGAGCTCGTAAAGTATATTTCATCACAGCCGCTCTGCCATGATGTCTACTTGCTTAATCCTAACCTGAGGACTGAGACACGAGGTCAGTAATGCATGAGCTAGGATTATTCTCTGCAAGTTGATTTGTCATTTAAGAGAAGTAGATCCCTTTTTAAACTTAGCAGCCAGAGCTGACTTTACGACTAGCTGTACTGCAGACGTCCGGGAGTCCACAGCTGGGAAATTCTGTGTCACTGAAGTAGATACAAGCCCTTGGGCTCCTCCAGCCAGCCACTGGGAGAGGTGTATCTACTTGGAACTGTAATAGGGGCAGCTAAATGGCCATTAGCTGGAGCCGGAGACACCATCTACACTTGCGCGACAGGGTAGCCAAAGGTGTATAACATCTCTGCACATGGCAGAGTCCTAGCCTTGTTTATAAAAATACAGAGAGCAAGCTAGTTCTGAGTCCCAGGCCGGGGGGTTTCCCCTACACTCACATAGCAACTCCAGCAGCTCCCCGGGACTGAATGGCTTGTGAAGCAGTGAGCACAATGCCGGGCACGTACGTGTGCACTCATAATAAATTATGGTGTGACTGGTACCATGTTAAGCTCTTTATAAACTACATCCCAGGGAGGACAGCTCCACTACGAGGTAAGTATTATATGTTGTGCAGAGGAAACAGAAGTTCAGAGCGGTTTAATAATTAATAATGTCAGGGTTAGGCGGCCACGATTTGGTGGCACCCCTATTGAAATCGGGGCCGTCGGAGTCCAGCCTCTGAGCTTTAAACCGCTACACTCCAGTCGTCCTGCCAGTCAAGTGCTAGTCTCTCCCCACAGTCATGTGACTGACGATTGCCCGTGTAAGTTGCTAGGTCCCTGGGGGTAGGGAATCTCATGCCACGTAAATGATATTTTAAATTAAGCTGTATCTTGCTGAATTCCACAATGCATTTGAATCGGCTATTTCAAAGATAAAGGGCTATAGAAGTTGCCCCCTCTGTTTTGCTTCTTTTGTTTTCTTTAACAATGCATGGTTTTGCCTTCACTTGTTAAGGTGCACACATTTGGTCTTTGGGTCCTGAACACAGCACGACTCTGAGGCTGGCCCAACTCTGGATATCCTGAGCTCTCCTGGACTTTCCCTTCTCAAGTGATAGAGAAGCTGCAAAGTCAGGTGCTGTTAGGGACCAGTGAGGGGGCACCCCAGCCATGGAGAATTTCTGGGGCATCTCTGGTGTTATAGAAGTTTCTGTGCCAATTTTCCTAATTAATAGAGTAAAAAGTCAATTCCCAAGGTTGTCTGCCAAATCTCCCCTGGGTTCAAATGAAACGTTCCATAGGCCAGGATGATTCTCTGACATCAGCAGGGAAGGAGGATATTTGTGACACAGAACACAGAAACACCTAAGACAGAGTGGTTGTGAATTGAGGTTACTAGTTATCAGAATTCAGTGTACGGTGGCCACGTTTCCTCCTAAATAAGACAGTACTTACTCGAGAGGAGAGTGATAAAAGGATATTGTATTCAACCTTGCAAGCTGACCTGCGGGTGACAAAGGACACAAACAAGAAAGGTGATATGTCAAGTCTGTGATGCGATCAAGCTGGTGAATTATTTGGTTGGAAGCCATGCAGAAGGACAGAGAGTGAGAGAGTCCAATGAATGAAAACAGCATTCTGACCCATCAGGGAACCATATGCTCACAGAAGAGTCAAGGAACGCCACTTCAGCATTCTCTAGGGCATATGCCTTGAGTGGGGACACACAGGCCTACCATCGTCTCTTACACCTTTTCTTTACCTTTCCCTTGAAGTTGCTGGGTATGGAAAGGAGAGAAGGGGCATAAGATTAACCAGAGATGGCAAAGACTCCAATTGCATCTTAAGCTATTAATAGCATTTCCCTTCATTTTACTCATAGAAAGTTAAATTCCTAATTCATTAAAATAAATATAACTTAGTATTTTATATGAAATGACTATCGCCTGTTAAAAAAAACAAGTGAGAGCTTCAGTGACTGTTGTCACCAATATCCAGAAACCGATATGGGCTCGAAGAGGGAGGTCTAACAGGCGCCGCTAACAGCATGAACCAGAACATTGATTATTTAACCACATCCCTCTCTCCCTCTTGGCAGCAGAGCCAAATAAAACTCGTGTAGGAATGCCATCCCTCAGAGCTCCCAGAGACACCCTGGCAGCCTCCCCCAGGCTAATTTCCTTCTGTGGACAGGCCATAGATGTGGCAAAGAGCATTCTCTATGGTTCTCCACTTCCGGCAACTTTTTCTGGAATGTTGAAGCGTGGCTTTACTATATATATATAGTCACTGATTTTTTTCTCTTTTTGGGGGTTGGGGTGGGGTCTGTTGAGGCCTTCATTTTAGTTGCTTCTGAAATACGGTTGTTAAACCAAAGAGGCTAATGGGGCGTTCCAAACAGGCAAAACCTTTGTTTTATATTGTTGGGATGGGGTTGGGAGGCTTCAGTTTCTCTCTTGCTACATTCTTCTTGGGAAAATATTTTCAAAACAATTCATAAACCTATTCTGAAAAGTAGAGATAATGTATTCTCTCTGCTTCTCTTTCCTTCACTAACGGAGTAAGAGAATACGGAGGAGGCTTGTCTGGCCACTGGACAGAAAGCCTGACATGAAGAAATATCCTGTGGGGCCTGGGGCGGGGGGCGGGGGCAGTAGGTCTCAACCAGACAAACATCCCTGAGCTCCCAGAACCTCAAGAAAACACCTGTGAATCACAGGGAAGAGAAACACACGAGCAAGACCAACAGGGCAGTAAAAAAATCTCCATGGGGAAAATGTATCCCCTTCGGGATGACTTACTAATTACGTTTATTCCCAGTTGTGTGTGGTATGTCCGGTGAATTCTCAGCTGGATTAATAACATACCCCAGGATATAGGACAATCTGTCCATCCACACCCCGCTGAACATGGGGCCTACAGTTCCTCCACCCCTCTTGGAGAGATGTGATACTCTCCTACGGATTTATTTTGACATGAGGTGGGCAGGGAAGGAGGCAGAGGACAAAGGATTCAAGGGAAGAGATATATTTGTACTTACTCAGTTTCTTTGGGCCTTATTCTTTACATTTTCTTTTTTTTAATCTATGAGAAATTGCATCTTTCCCAATGATCTTGGAGGAGTATAAATCGTTAGTCACTATGTTTCCCCTAAAGGGACAAGGTCTTTTTCACTTTTCAGATCAGAATTTCTAAGAATTCATGGTGAACAGCATAGCTCTAAGAAGTATTTAAAATTTTTACAACTTAAGGAATGCAATCAGAATATTCTGGAGAGGGGCACCTGGGTGGCTCAGTGGGTTAAAGCCTCTGCCTTTAGCTCAGGTCATGGTCCCAGGATCCTGGGATCGAGCCCCGCATCGGGCTCTCTGCTCAGCGGGGAGCCTGCTTCCACTCTCTCTCTCTGCCTGCCTCTCTGCCTACTTGTGATCTCTGTCTGTCAAATAAATAAAATCTTAAAAAAAAAAAAAAAAAAGAATATTCTGGAGAGGGAGGGTGGAAGAAAAGAGAAGGGACGGATTTTCTGGGTGATGTAAAAGACCCGGCTACCGAGGGGTGGGGTGCTGGGGCCAGGCCTGGCTGCCCATACCTGGTAGGCTTCATCTTGTAACTTCTGTTTCAGGTACTCCTCCATCTTGAGCTCGTTCTCCAGCTGCCGGACTGAGTCGTTTTCATAGTTCTCATCATCTGGCCGCACGTAGGGGTCCCCGTCTTCTGAGACCCTGGGAACAGACCACACATGGTGTTTGGGAGCAAATCTTAAAAGTAGGAGTGCAATGCTGTGTTAGCTGTGGTTTTAGGCCCCATTAACCGAGTCCCCGAATTCGCTTCTTGGCTTCAATTCACTTCAATTCAACATCTTCTGTTACTTAACAGAAAATTTAAAAAACAAACAAACAAACAAACAACCCCCCCCAAACCCCAAAAAACAAACTTTGGAAGCTTGGAGAAATGAATGATGAAGGCGTTCTCATATGTAATTTTTCTGGCAGTCTGATGATCATTGGTCATCTGTTTTCCTCTGGTTTACGGAAGTAAATGGCCTTTGAAGTGTTTGTCAGTCTTAAAAGAGGTGGCCTTATCTTTGGAGAGGATATAGTTTTTCCAATCTGTGGGCCTTTAACATCTTTTTTTTTAAATGGAATCCAAGAACACTTTCTATAAGGAAAGTGAGCCCTCTAGTGAAATAATGATTAAGGACATTTGTTCATAATTTACCCCCTCTTTGTGTTGGGACATGCACCCATGTACTTCATTTTTACAGTAGATTAAGTCTTAGAATAATCAGCTCATGGATGTCAGGGAGGTCATACTTGAACCCATAGCTCTTGATCTTA
Source organism: Taxidea taxus jeffersonii (assembly GCA_003697995.1). Lineage (NCBI taxonomy): Eukaryota > Metazoa > Chordata > Mammalia > Carnivora > Mustelidae > Taxidea > Taxidea taxus. Next base: position 1,879 of record ML111142.1, on the reverse strand, counting down.
AAAATTTATACTAGTTCTGAATCTAAGAAATTGTCTCAAATTGTTCAATTCTATCATGAGATAAAGAGCGAAGAATGATCTCATTCACTAATGTGTGACTCTATTCGCATCTATCCATCCCTGTTTATAAAAACCCTTTCTGAGACTAAACATAAATTCGCTACCTAAATCATATGGCTAAAATAGTCTCAGAGTAAAACCCGGTGTCTGTTTAGATAGGACAGATATTAAGACATGCCCTAAAGTGAAGAGAGTGGTCAAGTAGAAGTTTCTAGGCTGGAACTTAAATGCCACTGTTCATGTTTATTTATACCTCTACGACATGTTCTCATTATTTTTAGAGGTTTGGGGCCAGGCTAAATAGGACTGTGAGGCCTCGGTGAACTTTCCCTTCCCAAGTCCCGCAGCCTGGTGGTAGCTGATACTGTCACCAGAATGCTGGGGATAGCGGAGTGGGGTAGAGTTAGCTACAGTCTTGGATTTTTGGATTAGAACAAGAAAATTTCAGGTAAGCACATGTAAATGCTTCACTCTGAGAAATCAAACAGATAGGTTACTTACCAGACTACACTGCTGACAGTTAATTCACCATTTTCAATAAGAAGCAAATCAAATAATTCTAAATTGTAGAGGAAAGGACAGGAAAGCAAACTAAAATGAAAAGCAGCAGCCTACTGCTGTTCAAAAGTATGTTAGAACTGTTTTGTTTGCATCTCTCCGCCTGCCTTTTTACCACTGGCTTTCCAACCACCTCTCTTTAGAGTTCCTCATTCCTACTGGTCTGCTCACTACTTGGATTGAGATCCAAAACACCAGAAAGGCCTCTCTCTGGTTTGTTTCTTCTTTGGGTCCTGAAAATGGCCAGTTTACTTTTGTAGACTAGTCTGCAGCATTTTTCACATTAAGCACCATCACCGTCCTGGTCTGTAATGCTTGGTGAACCCCTCTGAAACCCTCCGGTGAGCCCCCCTCTCTTGCAGGCTCCCCTTGCTTCCCAGCCTTCCTTCCCACCCACGCTGGGCTCCGGCAAGCCCGGCCTAGGGCCTCCCCCTCTGCTTCTCAGCTTTGGGTTCCTAGGCCTGTCTGCTTTGAGTTTGAGCTGATCCAGGGACACAGACAAGTCTAGAGGGGACGTCACGGGTTCTGCTGCTTTCTTTCAAGCCACAGAAGCCTAAATGGATGAAAATCTTTGCAAAATGCTTTTCAACGTTCAGATTTACACACACTCAACAAGTCCACCAGATTGGATTTCTTTATAATGAGGCTTTAGACATTCATTGATTTCAATCCCAGGTGCTTAGATAACGTTGTTCACACCCATTCTGAAGAGAGGCCTCTCCAGCATCACCTGGTCCTCTAAGGGCAAATACAGTACATTTAGAAGGTAGGATGACTTATCTCCTGAGTGAAAGGCAGAGAGGGATTCCTTAATACTGTTTTGTGTACAACTAGCCCCGTGCCTTGGGCGTGCCACGTTCTCAACAAGCACCGGCTGGTTTTGGTTAAGGCTATTCTGGATAGTGTGAAGGGGGAAAAGTCCCAACACACAGTTTGATGTAGCATCCTTCTACCTCATCTGGCAGAAAAAGAAAACCTCATCATCCCTTTCTGAAATAAAGCATGAAGCAACTACGTTTCTATTTTCCCGTATTGCCTACAGAGTGTTGTGTTCCTGAGAAAGAACCCCCAGCCAAAGATACTCACACGTCACTGCGCATGGTGCTGGGGGGGTTGCTGCTGTGGAGGTACCCAGGTTTCCGGGCGTGCATTTGCGCTAGGAAAGCCTTTTCCGAGGTGGGCGATGGAACCAGATCCTCAAACTGAGTCCGTGTAAATTCAGAATCCACGTTACTCTCTGTTTCACTCCCCACCTCTGTTA